>VXBO01003092.1:460139-491457 GCA_013400135.1 Rhinoptilus africanus | reverse complement strand
TTTTTTTTTTTTTTTTGCCAAACCTGGCTTTCCTCCGTTGCATGCTGATTCTGGCTTGTTACTGCAGCTTTTTCAGAAGAGCTGGGCTAAGCATATTTATTTGTTACTGATACTGACCTCTGCGAGTTGTCCAAATCAATTTCTTATTGTAGTGTTGGAGTAGACTGGTGTATTTGCTTTTTATTTTGCTTCGGAAAGAAGATGGGAGCATTTGCTGAGAAGAATAAAAAAACCAAACAAACCCTTTTCAAAAAAGAACTGTCTGAATTTACAAACAGCTTTTAGAAACCATGTAAGATGGGTGGCACATAATGTCTTGACCTTAATGTTGTCTCTTCTTTACATCAGTTGGGTCTCTAGTGACAGTGGAAAGGATATTGGCTGTGGCAAAATCTTGTAAACTCTCAGTATATTCGCAGGATAAATTTCTCTCTCTCCATTCATCAGTCTGTTTTGGGTTGCTTTTTCCTGGTAAGACATGATGTGCATTATGTTCTCTGAATGTCAGATTTGCTTCAGTCAGCTAATACAACATGTTAAGATCAAGCTTTCAAAAACAGCCATGAATTTTGATTGTCACTGTACTCAAATGCCCGGTTTGAAATGAAGGGTCCCGGCTCGCAGGAGCTTACAAGTCAGGCAGTTGCCCATTAGGGAACTGTGAGTGCTCAGAGCTGAGGCCTGAGGTCATGGGCTGTAAACTTGCGGCAGCTTTTGAAAAATGTGTTCTAAAAACTCATTTCTGCTCTCACTGTAGAGAATGAAGTCAACCTGGATTTACTGCTTAGGTTAAGACAAATCCAGCAATTGAGTACTCAAAACTGGAGGACAACTGATACAGATTCTCGGAGCAGGTTGTGCCCCCCTGGACATGCCATCTCCTTGGGGACAGACCTTCCATAGTCCTGGCCCCCTCCTCCCCAGTGTTAGTGGGAAGCTCTGCCTGCTCCAAAAGCAGGGTCCTGGCTTCAAAGTCTCTGCTTTGTGCTGCGGCCACTTCAGGGGCACTTGGGCCCTTGCTGGATGCTTGTTTGTTTGAAAGCTGGAGCTCTTTATCAGCAAATGATGGGGACTTGGAGCAGCTTTTCCAAACAGGGGAGGGCAACAGGTAAAACACAGGAGTCTTCCAGCAACAGGCTTGGAGAAGGGCATGACCTTACCTGAAAGAGATGCTGAGCAGATTCAGGGGTAATGCTTCTAGATGCTGAGTTTGGACTTGGTCATTTTTCACAGATTGGTCTTGCAAGTCTGCTGTTTACTTGAGTCTTGAGGGGTCTTAACTTCTGTCAGGAACATAGGAAGCATTCTTCTTGGTCACTGTAAGTAAAGAGCTGCTGCTTTAATGTGTTCTCAGGTTGGAGCGAGTGGTCACTGTGGGCTAAGGTATGTTTGAATAACATGATGCTATGTGTGGGGCAGGGCATGGGAAATCTCAGCTTTCTGCACTTCTCTGGCCATTCATGAGATCACATTAGTCAGAAAACTATTCTTTAAACTAACAATGTCTTCATGCTTTCTCTTTGTTCTCTGAAAAGTGCCCCCTCTACACTCCCTCCCAAGAAAACCCTACTTTTCTCCTTCCCATTGTGAAATGCTGCCTTCTGGGCAACCCACACATAGGCATTACTGGTAAGAACTACACTTCCCCATCCCTTTGGCTTAATCTGGTAACTGGATTAATTTAATCTCCTTTTGTCGTCATTCTTTTTTACTGTATCCCAGTTCTCTTTGAAACAGATTTGAAAGATAGGCAGGGATCAGAGGCTACCAGCAGATTGAACTGGGCAAGGGATCGAGGAGCAGCAGGGAAATGATGTGCCTTCTAAGGGAAAGGAGCTACAGATGAAAATCCAGGGGAAAATGCAGACTGGAAATGGGCTGTGCTTTCTTACTCGCAATACACAGTGGTGTGAGCAAAACTCAGAGGAAGGGAGACAATGTGCCTCCTGATGGAGGTGGAGTCCAGAGAGAGAAGCAGCAAAACCATGATTAAACATTCAGAGCTGACCGAAGTCCCAGGGCTCCAGATCTATCCTGAAAGCACTAAGAGTGAGGAATGGACATTAAGTCTGTATTTGGAGACATCTGTCTGTGGCGTGCTTTTAGCTTCATTGCAGAGCTTGATTAATCAATCTGCTGGAACTATTCCACACTTCAGTACAGTCGATATTCTATTTTCTGAGCCACAGTTAATTGAGGCTCTCAGTTAGCTGAAGGATGAATATGTCCTCAGAGTTATGACTTCAGCACATAAGTACTGCTAAGATTTTACTGCATAAATCTTTAAACTCTGATGAACTAATGTCTTGGGGCCAAATCCAGCACCAGTGTTCTGTAAATCTTCACTCCTAATGGTTTGTGTGAGATTTGTATGAAAATGTTGAAGCCAGATTTGCAGCACATTCGTTGAACGTTTTCCATGGTTGCAAAGGCATGCTCATTTGGTGTTTATTCACAGGGAAAATGCAAAATAAGAGAGGAAGAATGACGTTTAAAAAGGTGTGGCCCCAAAATGCTTATCCACACATCCTTGTATCTACTCTACTTTGTTAAAGCAGAAAAGCAGATACATGATTCTCCCAGTTTTAAGGCAGAACACAGCAGCTACAGTGGTGTGCCAATGAAAGTAATTCAAAAAGTCATGAAGAACGGTTACTTACCTCTAAGTACTGTTTGGGTAAAAGGGTCTGAGGAAAGTGAATATCATAAGCAACAGAGCTTGCCATCAGGGAGAGGCAGGTACCCTGTACTTCAGAGTTACCTTCTGCTTGCAGTCCTCTCATTTGGAGGGACTGAAGTATCCTACTACATATGTGCCTTCCTGTCTGCAGTTACTCTTTCAAATGAAAACTAATTATGACATGAAACATACATGTATCTAAGGTAATTCTTAGAAACATGAACGTGCATGTTATAACACTAAATATTAATAAATACTTCAAATAGGAATTTGTAAAGTAACACCGTGCCCTACATTTTTAACTGGCAGAAACAACTGGGTACTGAGAATAAGAAACTTCCTGGAGTAGTTCAAGTTCACCTGCAGTGAATCAAGTAGCTGACAGAATTTATAGCTTCAGGCCATCACTAATCAGGGGAATTGTCTCATGGAGGTTTTTTGTTTGCGTTTTTCTTTTATTAGCACTTCAGAGTTAATTCAGAGTATCTTGACGAGATCTCATTATACCCATCCAGAGGCTGTAAGCCTAAATAATTCTGCTGGAGTAGAGGCAATAGAGGCAATCTGGGAGAGACTTTTTGAAGCACAGTTTGGGTTGGTAGCAGGGAAACAGGCAGAAAGCCACTGCAAAGGAGAACTCTGAAAAAAACCGAACCAGGCAGTGCTCAAGAAGTTAATCAGGCATGAATATGACATGCACTGATGTCTCCCCTGCAGTGCTCGTGTGTGACAAATCTGCCACTATTTCTTGATCTTCCGTCAACCCGTTTTCCGATCACTTGGCTCTTCCCTGCCTGGGCTGTGTCACCTGCAAATCTGAATGTGAGTATAGAAGTGCTGCCCCTAGGCAGATGGGTCTTGTGTGTGAAGCGGGGCAGTCTGGGCTTTATGCCCTTTTTTCTCTCTTGGCCAGGTGCATCGGGTTTATCTGTATCTTATGTCAACCTAGGGGTTGATCAGTATCTACTTCAGAGTTGATATTCTAAAATATAAAAGTATAGTCATAGAATGTGTTGGGCTGGAAGGGACCTGTAAAGGTCATCTAGTCCAACCCCCTGCAGTCAGCAGGGATGTCTTTCGTTAGATCAGGTTGCTCAGAGCCTCAGCAAGGCTGGCCTTGAATGTCTCCAGGGATGGTGCCTCCACCACCTCTCTGGGCAACCTGTTCCAGCGTTTCACCACCCTCATTGTAAAGAACTTCTTCCTAATGTCTAATCTAAACCTACCCTGGTCTTTGTGTTGTTAGAACAACCCTAGTCTTTTTGCTGTTACAGTATTATTTTTCCTGCAGGCCTAACTCAGAGTCCTGCCCTGATCCTCTGAGACAGATTTCTGTAGGGAAGCACAGTCCTTCATGCGCTTCCCGTGTCAGGCCTGTGCTGGTTCGCTGTAGGTGTGGGGGCTCTTGGCCCCTGTGTTGCCAGCAGTATTATCCACACAGGCAGCGATTGTATCCTCCTCTGAGGCCCATGTGTGGTTTGCATAGACTTGCCTTTTTTTCTTCTATCAGCAAGCTGGGAAAGAAGGTCCTACTGGAGAAAGAGGGAAAATTTCTGTGCTGATGATGGGAAGTGTTTCCATAGTTTGAATTTAGAAGCTCCCTGTTTTCCACAAAGCAACTCAGTGTGAGCAGCCTCAGTACGAGCATGGCCATCCACCTGCAGCTCCTGGGCAGCCCTCTGCCCTACCCTGACTTTAAAACCCCTCTCTGCAACTCCCAACCTTGTTCCCCTTCTCCCAGCCCCTGCAAAAAAAATTCTCTCTGCTGAGACAGTTGTGTAGGCGNTGTTCCCCTTCTCCCAGCCCCTGCCCAGTGCTGGTCGCTCAATTTAGCTTTCAGAGGGCTGGGGAGTCTTAAATCCCCTGTTGACAAAAAAAAAAATTTCTCTCTGCTGAGACAATTGCGTAGGCAGCAGTTGTGTTTCTGGATTTCAGGAAGCTGCTGCCCATCCCACTGTAACCACCTCAGTGATGAATGTCATTTATTTTCCTCGGGAGACTGAATAGCTGTGATTCGTTCAGAGCTTTTTGGTCTGTATTACTGTCACTCCATTAAAAGTCTTGCATCACCAAGTTCAATTATCTACTTAAGGCTTTTCACAAATCTGCATCTCTTAACTGAATCCAGTCTTGGCTTTCTGTTTGGATGCTTCTCCCACTAATGCTCTGCAACTACTTTTCAGCTTGATCCTTTTATCATGAATTGCTGCCCCATAAAACAATACTTTTCTCCTTCCTTTCCCTCTTGAGACCTTCTTGTGCTGTATTGCCTACCAGGCACCAGCCAGTTCAGTATGGCTGGGAAATAAGATGCTTGGGAACGGCTGCAATTTTAATTGTTTTGTAAATGCTCAAGTGACTTATAACCATTACATTGTGCAGTCCCCAACTTGTGCAATGATGTGCTGTCACTTGCTGTAGACTCCCTAGGTATCCTTCATTCCCTTCTGTGCCTTACTGTGTACTTTTTGTTTTATTTTGAATGAAATATTTTACAGGAGGAGCTGTGACTTAGGGATTTGCTTAGTGCCTAGTGCAGTGGAACCAGTTTGTGTTCGGGATACCACAGTTAGGCATCTGCCCTGTCTTGGGATGCTCTTAATCAGCAGGCAGCCTGCGAACACTCTTTCAAGCATGTTGTAAGAAGGAAGTTTCCATCAAGGCTGGGCTGATTGGGTGTGTGACAGTAGAAGGCAAATGCTGAGACAGTGTCAGTGCATTGATGCTTGGCTCCTTGCAGTTGTGGTGACAGGCTCAGGATTCAAAAGAAGTCAACAGTGGTCTTTGCAATGGGTTAATTTGTATTGTAGATGTTTTCCCAGACCTGTTCTAGACTCAGTATTAGACTTCTAGTGTAGTCACTAGATATTTTGCAGAGTTTGAAAAAGAAATAGAGAATAAAAGGATAATTATGAAATATGTGGTATAGAACCAGGAAAGAGAAATCTTTGTTGCTCAGAGGGAATAGTGTGGGGTAGAACAGGACCTGACTTGCTGGATACATTTGTGTGAGCCTTTGGCATTGGTGGGCAGGTATAAGGCAAAGGAAATCATTGGTGACAGGATCCCTGGAATAAGAAGGAAGGGACTGAGAGGGAAGAACCTTCTGCATGTTTGATCCAACTTTGTGAAGAGATTTTTAAAATTACAAGGAAAACCTTAGAGATAGTACTGCATACTGTGGATGCTCCCAGCTAACAGTTCAAATACATTTCATGTAAAGCTGTAGAGGGAAGGGCAAGCACTGAGGACCACAAGTGGAAATGCTTAGAAAGGCTTATTGAAAAGAAAGGAAAACCATACAACACCGTGGCAGCTTAGTAAAAACTTCCAATAATTTTCTTCCTTGGAGAGTGACATTCTGTATTTCCTCAGCGCCTTACCTAGCAATAGGTATGACTTCTAAGGCCTCTGCATCTTTTGATGTCTGCCACCTCAGATATAAAAAACTTCTCCCTTCCTGCTGCAGCCATATATCCCCATTCTGACAAAAGATACCTACAGTTCGTTTCCTCCTTACTGCTTTCCTTCTTACTGCTGAGAATGGAGGAATGATATCAGGATTTGAACCCCTAAGCTTATCAACTCCGCTGGCAGACCAACCAAGTAACATTATGTTGACAAACTCTCATTCTCCTCAGAGAGAAAGTTTGCGGTGCCCTTATGCATCAGCTTCTTGTGGACTCTGTAGAGATACACCCCATGCATATTTCTCATGTGCCACCTCCACTGCTGTCTTGGCAGCGTCTCTTGGGACAGAACTGTTAGGAGACATGAGGGAATTCCTAGTGACTCTACTTAATGTTTCATCCACAAGCTCCCAATGCAATGTTGACCCAGATCTGTAGCATCTGATGGTAGTTCAGTGTCCTGTGTAAAATGGATTGTGCCATTAGGAAATGAGGCTTTGTTCGAGCACCCAAGTCATATGAACTGCCAAGACTTTGGCTGTTTGGCTCTCCAAGAGGGGAGTGAATAGTCATGGATACAGCTCTGTCCTTTACACTTTCAATATTCCCTGGTGAATATTCTGTATTACTTCTTTATGTTCATTACTATAATTCCTTTTTCCTTATAAACATTTCTATTCTCTCATCTCCTATCAGAATTTCAGTCATACTTCATGTTAATACTTTGTTCAGAGAGGCACCGTATTTCCAGGGCAGGGTAAGAACAGTCTCTTTCCAGATGGCATTGGAATGACTGCATGTAACATCAGTGTGGTCTTTTCCTAGCATCTTGTGCCACAGAGCTGACAAGTGCAGAGCAAAGAAGTTAAATAGTGCTTGATGAAGAGTCAAGAGAAACCCAACTCGAAAGAGTAAGTTTCTAAGAATGAAAGAGGTCAAATTCCCCCTGTGGTGAAAATATGTAAGACTTCAATAAAATTGTGCTTAAAACCAGCTTGGGCCAGTGACTGTGGCGTGGCAGAGCAATGGTTAGGACCTTGTAAATCTCTATAAAAACTGTAAAAACTAACTGTGCTGAAACAGTTCAGTGATAAGCAAATTGTGCCCTTTTTAAACCTCTTCACCAACTTTCTTCCTGTAGAGACAATTAGAGTTTGTTCTCACTTCCTATTTATCATGACTAACCACCTCTCTCTATGCTCAGCTGTTCCTTTTTATTCTTCTCCTTTGTGTTTTGCTGTCCCGAAGCCAAATCTGAATGGATTTCAATGGCTGTCTTGTGTTTTTTGACTTGGTATCAGGCAGTCTGACACCATAAGAAAATTATTTTCCAAATCCTAGATATACAGTGCATGAATTATTTAACAGAAGTAACAGTTCAGCTGAATAATGGGTGCAAGGTGTGGTGTCTGAAAGTGTAAAACCTCTGAAACTTTCTCCTCCAGTTCGCTTTCTGTAGCTCCCATCAAAGCTCAGTTTTTCACTACAGTAAAGATTTTGAGTATAAAGACTATGTAGGTGACAGCCGGAGGGGCCCAGGTTTTCAGTGCTGTGTTCATGTAATCTCTTCCATATTAGATTCAGAAAAGTAGGGTACAGCGCTGATTCTTGAAAAGAGCAAAAAGGTCATGTGTGCTGCTTGTGAGATTTTTCTACTGACCTGCAACCAGTAAGTTCTTTAGCAGCCTCACCCTTGGCAAAGGTCTTGTACCTGTCAGCTCCCTCCTCACCACCAACGCAATACCAGCTGCATCCCGCTTCTCAGGCAGAGCAGTACACATTGTCCAGGCCCATTCCGAGAGTTGGAGCCTGGTAAGGTGTCACCTTACCCCAGGACTTAGAATTTGCTGTGGTAAGAACAAGATGATTGAACATTCACTTCTTTCTCAGATTCGTCCTTTGTGGATGTTACGAGTTTGTGTGTGTTGCCATCTGGGGGATAAAGACTTGTGACATCCTTGTTGACGTCTCTCTCTCTCGCTCTCTCTCTCTTTTCATTTCAGAGTGCCTGCTGGGGTGTGTGCAGAAGAATGGCTGCGGCAGAGCCTCTGACTGCTTTCTCCCGATGGTACCTCTATGCCATTCACGGCTATTTCTGTGAGGTGATGTTCACAGCTGCCTGGGAGTTTGTGGTCAACTTTAACTGGAAGTTTCCAGGTGTTACCAGTGTGTGGGCGCTCTTCATCTATGGCACCTCCATCCTCATTGTGGAGAAGATGTATTTGTATCTCAAAGACAAGTGTAACATTATAGTGCGCTGCTTCATTTACACACTTTGGACATACCTCTGGGAGTTCACCACCGGCCTCATCTTACGCCAGTTCAATGCCTGCCCATGGGACTATTCCCAGTTCGATTTTGACTTCATGGGCCTGATCACCCTGGAGTATGCCATCCCATGGTTTTGTGCTTCTTTCATCATGGAGCAGCTGGTGATCAGAAACACCCTGCGCTTACGATTTGATGAGACTGCCGAGCCGGGGGCCCCCACCGTCCCCGTTGCCTTGGCCAATGGCCATGTGAAGACTGATTGAGCAGTGAGTGACTCAAAACCTCGCTTAGCAATCTGAGAGAGCCTAGAGCTCTACCATGGACTGTCAGTTCTGGCTCTCAGGTACTGCTCCTTGCTGTATGATAAGATTCATAAACCCCATTTTTCTAATGGGGGTGTGCATGGGATATACCAGAAAAAAGTGGAACCAATAGATTTTCTATGGATTTTACTCTTTGGACTCCAAGGACCAATATCAGTTACTTGTTAGTTAGGTCATTTCTGATTTTAACTTATTACAGATGAAAGCAGTCCTTTTGCTTACACTTTCATGTGGAGAAAGAAGAAAAAGAAATGCTACGGTGGAAATGCTTACAAAAAGAAAGAAAAACTAATTAGTGGATGGGCATGGATGCGCCAGCTAAGTTAGTGATTGGCTTACTCCATTAGGCAATATTCAGGTGCTTGCTTGCAACCAATACCTCCCGTGGGACCTGAGATGCTGCAGGAACAAGGAAAATCCATCTGCTGTTGAGATTAGAACCTAAAGACTGGCAGTCTGCTGGGGAGGTAGATGGTGTTCCCCTTGCGAGGTCCCATTGGCCTCTCCCCAGGTTCTTTGTTGCACCACGAAATAATCTGGTGCTGGACATCTTGCTGAATTTATACAGATCTTGTACTTTTTGAAATCTCAGTCCTGATACTAGCTAGAAATTTTTTTCTTTTTTCTTTTTTTTTTTAATAAAGGCCTTTTTTGCCAAGTGAATTTTACCATAATCTGTGCAATCTGAATCTTGGCAAAAGGCGCAAGAAATAGTGTAAGTCTTCCCATCTCCTCTGTCCCGCCAGTGCAGACCTTGCCTGAGGGTCTGCTGCAGATTCCAGCTCCGCTCTCAGCCATGCAAACCTTGTAGAGACTGTACAGGCCACAAGAGTTTCTTCTGCCTGCCTTCCCAGGGATTCCTCTGTTTCTGGTGATGTTGGTGACTTAGTCTGGCTGCAGCCCATTGTATTTGAAGGTCAAAACCTTCATGTGGCTAATGTTGTATCCAAGATTCAGTGCTCTTCAGTGCTTCCTTCAGCACTGGCAGGTTTTGGCTCAGTTCTGCCCAGTGTTCTCTTCAGTGTATCCAGAGGATTTGCTTTTTCTTCCCAAATTCTGCTTTAAGTAATCACAGCCATATCGTCCCCCATGGCAGGGGGTTTGGAACTAGATGATCTTTAGGGTCCCTTCTAAGCCGAACCATCCTGTGATTCTACAGTTAGAGGCAGCAAGAGATATGCCATGTCACCTGAGTCATTATTTAAAAAAAAAAAAAAGGGCAAAAAAAATCCCTCTCTGAAGAGCACTTCTTCATACTCTGCCCGAGTGAGGCTTTGAGTTCAAGTGGAAGAGCAGAAGTAGAGAGGTGGAGCAGGAAGGAGTGCTGTAGAATGGCCTGCACTGGGGACAGTTTGAAATTTAACCTACTGGAGACATTTGAGGAGTACAGGGGAAGCTGGAGTGCAGGGAAAGTGCTTGAATAGTGGCAGCCACAGTTTCATAATTCATTCTGGCAAGTCTTGGCTTTTGAAGTTAGCAACAAAGTGGAGCTTCCAGCTGTCAGGTGTACCTCACTTCTAACTGGTTCATGGGGCAGGTTTGCTTTAGTTGCCCTGTAGGGACAGATTAATTTCGGGTGGTGTTCTACCATAGTCAGCAGAGCTGCACCAGGCGTCAGTTTGGCTTGAAGTGCAAATGTGTTGGTGTGGTTGTGGGACTCTGTTCTCATATTGGAAATGGCCAGGCTATTTCTGTGTGGGTCACCTGTCTCTGGTAGGGAGTGCTCAGCTGTGAACCCACTCCATGCCCTGGGACATCCATTCTTGAGGGGAAAAGCACTCCTGGCTCTGTGAGAATTCCTTGTTGGTTCTGCTCTTACGAAGGCAGTGTTAATCCTTCTTGTCTCACACAGAGTGCAATTATTTTATTCCTCCCCTTTCTCACATGGCATCCGTTGCTGGCAATGGACACACAAAAACACTAGTGGCAGGGAGTTAATCAAATCTGCCCTCGGGTGTGCAGTGTCTCCTGAAGCACCCAGAATACTTAGGTGGGTGTTTACAGTTCCCTTTTTATAGTTCATTAAATTAAAAGAGAACAAACACTGAACAGATTTTTTTTTTTTCCATGCTGTGATGCAAGTATTATGAAATCTGAGGAACAGTATGTAGTTTATCAGCCTTGATGGTCTCGGCTGTGTAGATTCAGGCAAAATAATCACCTGACACTGCACATGGGGAGAAAAAGAGATGAGATTTGTATGTGAGATAATGTGGATGAGCTCTACCGGACCAGAACGAGAACTGCAAGGTGCAGGTGAGAATTGGGATCTCCCCATTTTGACCCCAGTTCTGACAGGGTCACTAAATGTAGTGTCTAAAGCTATGTTGTCCTCTCTCAGCATAGCTTAATTGTGGTATCGCCCTGCTTCCTGCACCACCTCTGCCTCATTTGAAACCCTCAGCCTTCACAGAAACACCCTTAGGATCCCTGCTTTCTCCTTAGCTGTTACTGTTTGAAAAGGTAAAAGGAGTTAGCAAGCTGGTTTGGTGACTGCCAGCTGCAGCTGAGACTGGGGGAGGAGGGGCTGGTGCACAATCACAGTGTGTCTTCTACAGAAGCTCCCAGCTAAATGACAGTGGTTCTTCTCTGTGATGTACTATTTAGATGCTCAAGTTTCAGAGGTGTCATGGTTTAACCCCAGACAGTAACTAGGACCATGCAGCTGCTCGCTCACTCTCCCCTGTTGGGATGGGGGAGAGAATTGGAAGAGTAAAAGTGGGGAAAAACACATGTGAGTTGAGATGAAGACAGTTTTAATAGGTAGAGCAAGAGTCGTGCATGCGAGCAAACCAGCACAAGGAATTCATTCATTACTTCCCATGGGCAGGCAGGTGTTCAGCCATCTCCAGGGAAGCAGGGCTGCATCACATGGGGAACTAGGGAAGGCAAACACTACTACTCTGAACATTCCCCCCTTCCTCCTCCTTCCTCCAGCTTTATATTGCTGAGCACGCTGTCACAGGGCATGGAATATCCCCTCGGTCAGCTGGGATCAGCTCTCCTGGCTGTGTCCCCTCCCAGCTTCTCATGCCCCCCCATCCTGCTCGCTGGCAGGGCGCTGTGAGGAGCAGAAGAGACCTTGACTATTCGGCAACAAACTAAAACCACCAGTGCGCTATCAACAATATTTCTTATCCTAATTGCAAAACATGGCAGTACACCAGCTGCTAGTAAGAAAGCAACTCTATCCCAGCTGAAACCATGGCAGGAGGGGTTTCCCAGCTGCATCTAGTATCTTATTCCATTATCCTTATTGCCTGTGCCATTGTAACAGCTCTTGTAGTCCGCTTTCCACTGATGTCTGACAGGTGCCACCCAGCTATTGTGTCCTCACAGAGTGGTAATTTACACCCAGAAGTGCACTTTACTTGCAGCTTGCTCACCAGAAACAGAAAGGGACCCTGCAAATTCTTAAATCAATTAAAATAATTATACAAAATACCATGTACCTAATGCAGCAGGATTAGCCAGACTTCTCCTTTCTGAGCAACATGGCTATGGTCAGAGCTTTGTCTTTTCTGCAAAATCGCCCTTTTTAATACATGTGATGCTTCTTATAATGTCTTACAGAAGTGCCCAGAGCATGTTACCGGGGTCTCAGTGGCAGCTCAGCAAGAGCTCAGGAGCTGGACTGAAGTTGTAGAGACATTTACGTTAAGAAGAAAAAAAACGCACAAGGCCTAACTTTTGTTTGTATGTGTATCTTCCTCAGTAGATTAAAGTTGCCTGTTTTGAGTTCACCAGCAATAAAAAAATCTTGTGATTTATCTACCTTGTCCTAACTGCAGCAAGGAGAGAGTGGCCTATTGCTGCTTTGTTTTTCTGGTGGGTGGTGGGATATGGGCTCCAGTTACCCCGAGGTTCCAGTTTTGCCTCCCTTCTCTTGCTTCTCTCTTGTACCGTCCGCCCTACAGGATCTCAAAGTACATGGTGAAATACAGAGTCTGGCATCCTGCACACAGGAGGCAGTTCAAGCGTTACTGTGATGTCTGTTCATACTCCAAAGATCTTGCCAGAGGGAAGTGGTTGATTTACAGCAGGACCAGACTGCGTTTTGGACTTTGGTGTTATAACTGAGAGAAATGTGTACATATGTACAAGGTACTATTGCGCCTTTGGTCTGAGTGCATTTTGTAATTAAAGCAGCATAATCCAATCAAGGCTTTGCTTGACTAGTCCTGTGACTATAAAAGGTAAAAAGACTGCAGGGCTTTAGCTGCTTTGAGAATTAGGAAGCAGGTGACTGCAGTCCTCCTGAGTTCAATGGCATTGCTCTGCTGATGACTGGTTTTCAGAAACCTGCACAGAAAGAAAGGGGATTTCATCGTTCATGGGAACTTCTGCCCTTTCTGTATTATGAATAAAACATGAGCCACCACTAAGATGTGAACTGAAACCAAATGCTTTTCTATTTCAGTTTGTCCTGGGCCATGAGTACATGCAACGTGCCCTGTATTTTTTGCTTCAGTTCTGCCTGTAAACTGCAGCTGAACCACCTGAGAAGGAAGCTGCTCCTTTTCCCCTTCCTTCCTGCATATCAGCAGCTACCGAATCCTTCTGTGATCCATCCCCTGTTGTAGAAGGAAGTCTGTCTTCTGGTGCAGCCCCTGCTAAATCAGAAGCTGTTCCCATTGCGCATCCCCTCGCCCAGTTGCTTTGGCACCCACTTACCAAGTAGGGTCACAGAGCTGGTGAGACCTCAGGAGCATTGTCCTTGTTTGGCAAAGGGCCTCCCTTACTCCCCTCAGAGTGTCCTGAGCCAGCTCCTGAGGAAGGGACCTTCCCTTCCTTCCATGTCCTGCCCAGAGAATGGACCAAGCTCTGCTGCTGCCCAGGGGCCTCCGTGCCACTCAAGGTTTTAAGCTAATAGAGGTGGTCTCCACTTGGGCAGGGGAACCTTGATTTTAAGAGCTGTAAGTCTCTGGGCTTCAGGCTTATTACTAGCAGGTCACCCACAGGCATGATCATGAATTTGTACTGCATGGAATGGCTTATTTCTTCAAGGATGGCAAGGGTTTACTCCATCAAGGGTTTGGCCACTTGTTTCACTGCTTTGGGACCTAGAGGGAAGTCACGGGAGCAGGTGGTGCCCCCAGTACCTGCTCTGCTTTTGGCCCCTGGGCCGCTAGCACAGATGCCAGAGGAAGAAGTGCTGTCTTGATGGGAGTCCTAAGGAGGGGCTGGGGATGCACCGGTTAGTTTGTGTCCAAAGGCACCACTGCTTCAAATAGACAGGGGTCTTTCCCTCTGAGGTCTTCGCTACCTGTGGAAATGCAAAAGATGTCTGCTGGCCGCAAAGTATGTGACTGCCTGAACTTACTCTGAAGTCCTCTTTTTGTCTCTAGGTTACTTACATCTTTGTGGAAAAATACATGACCTAAAGATATGCAAGCTAGTGCTCGTTAAGCCAGTGTCGGTACTAAAAGCCATACAGTGCTGTGCTCCATCCTGCTAAGTTAATCGTGCTGAGAAGCAGAGTACCTTGGCCCACAGAGCGTGCTGCCGTGTGCCTATACCACTTCCAGCACCTGAATTAGTACAAACGCCTACTCAGGAATGTATTTTGCCTTATAAATTACTCTTAATTCCGTGGGTTCCAGTGGAAATGTTTGTCAGACTAAAGAGGGAGAAAGACTGAGATACCGTATAAGCTTCATCACTGCTTATGATCTCACTTGAGAGCATTTTGTTTAAAGCTTCAGCTACTTCACTGAGACCTTAGAGACCGAATGTGGAAGGTGACTTGTCCCAGGCAGGTCACCTGCATCCCACACCCGCAGACTGCATTGCACAGGGTGTGCTGTGCAGCTCCAGTGCATGGCCAGGACCGGCTTCCACCATACAAGGACCGTGATGAGTAGAGGGGGTGATACAGGCACTGCTGGTAACGCTGGCAGAGGGAGGACTGGTGGTGACATCTGCGTTTCCAAGAGCTGGACAGGTTGGAAGCAGCTCTGCCATGTTCTCTGTGTTTGGGACTTCTTGCAGGTCTGAAGGAACCTGGCAGGTTTTTTTATTCTGACAGAAGCAGATGATTTCCTCGACTCCTTACTCTGGAGTCCGGGCTGCTCACTCCTCCTGTAGTAGCCACTGGAATTTCTGATGCGAATGGCCTTCATTAGTGTCTTGGAAATAGCGATTTTTAAATGGTAATCCCAAATGCTTGACGTCAGTTTGTATTCATGCTTTAGTCAATTTAGGAGCTAAAGACCCTTAAGTATGTGGTGATGCTGTTTGTTTATACTGTTGTGTGGCATGCTGTCCTGCTTTGATACTATAATGAAGAAGAAAGAGAAGGAAATACACGCAATTTGCTTATGAATAAAAATAAGTAAACATATGCAGTTGAGACAATATTTATTAAATATATGAGTTGAGATACGCATAGTGCTTGTAGGTCTCTGGTCTTTCAAACATGGGACATTTTCCAATGCAGGATCTGTGTGGTTCATTTCTTTTGCAACGGATCTCTATTGCTACTTCGGTATGGTTCTTTAACTAGTATTCTGGGGATGAGACTAGCAGCATTTGCCTTTCTTTTCCAGTTTTTGATGAAGGATCTCTAAGTGCTTTTCACAAACCAATAAAGTAATTCTCCCTTCACGCCTTGAAGTAGGTCAGGATTAACCCCAAATAGCACCAATCAGGAGCTGATGGAAATGCCCTGACAGCTCCCAGGCCACTTCAGACCTGGGAAAGGGAGGTTAACATTTTACCTGTGCACCAGGTTTCCAGATTTGAGGAGTGAGTTAATAAAGTTCCAGGCAAGTTGGGGAACTGCATAAGTACTACCTAGTTTCCACCATCTGAAGCTGTCCTAGAAATGGTTTTGTGCATCATCACATCACTCCATCTGCCTAAGTCAAAGCCAGCACATGAAGGGACTGTCAGAGCTGATAGGCAGCACAGTTCTGTCTGATAGAAAATAGGACTGATTTCCTTCTGTTTGCTACATAATCCCATCTCCATCAGTAGAGTACTTTTGGGTAAATATTGCTAGGGGCAACAAGCCATGTTAGAGGCTAAACTGAGGTGACCATCTGCTCCATCAGCTTGTGTTATTGCAGTTAATGGAGAGCTTATCTGTGTTGCTGCTTCTGTTGTCAGACCACTTACGAGATCCCACGGTTCTTCCTATTGCTCCTCGTGCTCCATCAGCTCCTTTGGTAACCTGTCCCTTTCCTCCACTACGAGTCTATGCTGCAGTCACAGGCACCCTAAGGCTCCCGTCTGAACCCCACCTTTGCCAATTTAATGCAAATGGGCTGATTGCTGATGAGCTGTAGCGTCCATCAAAGCCTGCAACAGCTGCAGTTGTCAGTGCTTTGGAAGCTCAGAGCAGAAAACATGTTCCACACTTGCCTTCAGGCACAAGTATAACAGCAAGTTTGCAATTATTGTTCAGTGCCTTTGCTGTAACATCCGCACAATGGTACATAATAGACTTTCAGGACTATATTCAGCAAAATGCTTCTCCATCAATCTCTTTGAGTTTCAATGTATGTGGAATAATACATAATTTCAACTGATCCTTCATATAAATGCATATACATGTAGTGAGTGTGTGTCTTTAGATGCATAAGCATAGCGGATGGCCTCCACGCCGCACCACTGATTTCATCGCAACTTCTACTGGCAAAGAAGAGCCATCACTTGCTTAGCTGCCAACAGCAGTCTGGGCCCACTCACTGCCACTTTCTTGAGCATATGAGAGCCAGAGAAGATCCAAAAGGAAGCTCCACAAACACATGAAACAGGTCAAGAAGTGAGCTGACAGCTCTCGACCTCGCAAGCTGTGTGTCTGTGTGCACTGGTGCGTGGGAAGGCCTCAGTCTGATCTGGCAGCGGCTTAAAGCCTCTTATTGATGAGTGCTCGGATCAGAGAGGGGGGTTAGGCCCATATTTTTCAAATGTGTTTTACATAAGTTTTTCAAATCAGATTAATGTCGAAGGCAAACATGCCATACTATCCTGCTCCATCTTTTGTAAAAAAGAGGAGTTATCACCTTGAGGACCTTCTCATGTCTTCACTAGGGTTTGCTTTCCCCTCTGTCCGCACCCTCTTATTGCTAAGGAGAGCAGTGTGTGCCCAGCCTGAGTCAGACCCGTCCACTCCCCTTCCTCAGCTAAGGCATCTACCAAAAGTACTGCCTCCCACCCAGGCTGCCGCGCTGATCCTAGGCATCCTTCTGTTCTGCTGCTGCTCCGTCTGTTGGCCACTGGTGCCTCTCTGCCGTCTCTGATCTCAGTCATGCTGCAAATTCTCCACGTCAGGACTTCTCTTTTTGTTGTAACATTGGCGTGAGCCTGTCCCCAATAGGATCTGTAACTGCTATGATACCATAGTAAGCATTAAAGTCTCTTGAAGTCTTTGAAGGTAAGAGTAAACATCCAGCTCTGTTCCACTAATAAATCAGCTTGGCCAAAATGTCCACGAGGCACCTCTGTTGCCCCTTTCCATCCAGCCTCGTCTCTGAGCATCATGCAGGAAGGGAAATCCCAGCTGATGACCCGAGCGTGCCA
The DNA here is from genome assembly GCA_013400135.1 of Rhinoptilus africanus. NCBI lineage: Eukaryota > Metazoa > Chordata > Aves > Charadriiformes > Glareolidae > Rhinoptilus > Rhinoptilus africanus. Next base: position 474,247 of record VXBO01003092.1, on the reverse strand, counting down.
GCAGCGTCAGTGGAGGGGAGCACGGCTGGTGCCTCCTCCCTAGGACTCCTCTGCAGATGACACATGGGTGTCCATGTTAGCTGCCTGCTGGCATGCTCTGGCAAAGCAATTTTTTAAGGTCATTGGACAGTCATCTGGCTCTTCAGCAGAGGCTGACTGGAGTTAGCATGGTAATTATATTTTGGTTGACAAATGTGCCGACAAAGCACAGCTCCCCTTTCATCTTGGAGCAAAGGCAGCGTGGCCCCCAGCACCATCCTTGGTGGGACTTCGCGCTGCGTGACTGCTGAAAGCAGCACGAGCATCTCCAAATGCCCAGCATGGGCTACAGTTGTCCTGGCCACTGCTGTCTGGGCAAGAGCCAGGCATGCACTCAGCATGACACTGCTGGTGGAGGTGGTGTTGCCACTACACCGTGTCCCAGCAAGGCTGCTTGTGACCTTACGGCTGCCCGCAAAGCCAGCCAGAAGCCTGGCCTCGGCTGCCACCATGTATGGTCCATTAAACCCTATTTCTCTGCTTATCTCCCATCGCCTCAGTCCTGTCCTTCTCTCCACCTCACCAACTGCCTCCCAGCAAGGTCTCATTGGATGTCAGGGCTTTGGTGTTTGTCTCAACTTCTTCCTGGTTTGGACCTGGCAACTTAGTCCTTGCTACTTGACACTTTTCCTTGGCCAGGGCTCCACAACAGTGTCATCTCCAGCTCTTCCTTGTCACCTTCTCACATCATCTGTGTTGTCTCTCCTTGGGAATCCCTGCTAAGTTCAACTGTGTCCTTCGTCTGGGTGCCCTCATCCAGTTACACAGCTTTTACTGCCATCTCCTCCTCACATCTCAGACCTCTCTCTGCCTCCCTCCTAGTTTGCCACCATCTCTCCACACCTGCATTTTTCTTGGCTTCTCTGGTGTCTATTCCTGAATGAGTTACCAGCAACTCAAACTGCCCGTAGCCAAAGCGGACTTCTGCTCCCCTTTAGCTTCTCCCTTTCCCCACTGTTGTTCTTTCTCCTTGGCAGACACATAAAAAATGGGGGAGGCAGAGACATCTTGGACCTTCTCTCCTGCTCTTCTTTATTTGCCTGGTCTTTATGTCTTACCACCTCGTCCCCATCCCTGAGGTCTCCCTGCTGGGCTGGTGCTGGTGTTCCCTATGCCTGTTTCCCGTTACTCATCCCATACACAAGATGTTTTCTTCAGCTGACCTGCTAGAACATACCCTTCTGTCCATGCCAGTTTGTCTCGCCAGCCCTACAAAACCCAGCAAATGAAATCATCTGCGTATCTGTTTCACATATTTTTGAGAGAGATACTAATCCCTGCATAGTGAAAGGGTCCTACGTACAAAAGGGGAAATGAGGACACCAACATTAAAGGGAGAAGGGGGGGATGGGGAGACCGAGAGCAAGGGCAGGGCGGAGGTCAGGGATGCAACTTTACACTGTTGAAAAAAAAAGCAGAAAACCGAAACAACAGCAGATCAGAGTGTCACTGACAAAGCACATCAGTGCTCTTTCCTTGCTAGTTTTTCATTTAAGCTCCCACTTTTTCCTGCACTTCTGTCTTCAAAGCAGAGACCAAGTCCTCCAGCTGGCTCTAAGAATGTATAAAGAAATAAAAAAAACAGCAGGCACCCCTTTTCTCTGTGTCTTCTGTGGTAACAGACACCTCTCCTTCCCTTTCACCCCAGTGGGAAAGCTGATCTGTCCGACTGATCCATTTTCGAAGGCAGCCCTCCCAGGCCTCCTCGCCGAATGCTATGCCTGAGCTTCTGCCCCTGTGCCAGCAGGAAAGTGCTTTCCGGCGTCCCCAGTGTGGCTCAGGCACCGTGCAGGTCCCAGCGGGAGAAGGATTTGCATGTGATGCCGTTACAGTGACCTCCCGAAACTCAGCTGCGTTTCCCATCTGTTGTGTGCTATTACTTTCCCAGGACACAAAAGCAGGTGAAATGTCTGTTGGATGCCACAGAAACCTCTCAGGCTGCAGCCGTGGTAAAATAACCCTCCTTAAAGCAATACAGAGAGATCCTTTTGTGTGCAAGAGCTCCTTTCAGATCAGGGCAGGGGTTTTTATTGCCCTTTAAAGGATTCTGCAGTGACTGACCTGGAGATTTGACTGTTGCGTCCCAGTCATATTTTAACGCAACACAGACAGCAGATGCTTAAAGAAGATTATATTTCTTCATGTATGTTGGGTCTCCGAGGAGATTACACGTTTGGGGTCAAGGGCTTTAGGGGCCTGGCTCTACGGCCCTGCAGGGGGATTTTTTCTGTTTCCAGCAAAAAATATCTGTAAAGCACAAGGCGTTCTGCCAAGCCTTCTATATGGAGTCAGCAGGAAATGCTGCTCCCAGGAGACATTTTTACTTACCGCTCTGTCAGGGATAGCTTTTATTATAACAATAGCAGTTGATCAAATAGCTCTCAGTGCTGCAACACCTTGCAGCTTGAGAAAAGGAGCTGAGCTTGAGCAGAGGAGCAGCGCTTACTCATTGGACCGTAAAAAGCTTGATCATGTGGGGGAAAACTGTCTGCCTTGGTAAAGGCAGGCAGAAATGGGCACTTCGTAACAGTATGGTGTTCGTGAAACGCAGTTATCTTGGCCAAGGCACCCATCAGCTGGCCAGCACAGAAGACCTTGCAGGGGAGAGAATTATGTCCGAAGATGGAACAAAGCCCCTCACTGGGTCCCCACTGTACACAATGACAAGCCAGAGATGATCTAGGGTTTGATAAGCCAGAGATGTAATGGGGTTTTACAAAGAAGCTGCCTCCTCCTACTCCCAATCCTGCATGACCATTAATTTATCTGCTTTGCATGTTGAAGGATTAAGATTTAGCAGGCCCTGCTAGAATGAGAATTTCCAATTCCACAAGTTTTAGGAATCCAAACCTTGACACCAGCACCTCTAAAATCCAGTCCTGAGAATATCAGTAACTCTCAGTAAAATTCAAGCACAGCTACAGGCACTCCAGGGTGCCAGCACACAGCCAAGGTGCTCGGAAGCCACTGGAGCCCCCTCCGGCACCAGCCCGGCCCACTGCAGGCTGGTGGTGGTCCCCTGGGCTGCGGCGGGTGGTTGATGCTGGACTGTCCCAACAGGGAGTGCCGGGGCAGCCCGTCTGCTTCCAAGGCAAAAGCACACAGCAGCACAGACATGGGCCTTCCCACGCCAGTTCCTGAAAAACAAGGAAAAGGTAGCGTCCTTGGTCCGGACTGATTTCTCTGTCGTTCTGCGTCTCATACAGTCACCCATAGCTCGCAGGCTCAGTGCAAAATGCTACTAAATCACAAAGGGAATGTTTTACCCTCACTGGATGCTGAAATAAGTAACAGCATTGGATGACAACCAAGGGGAACACTGACCTCACTTATTACTAAATCCTTCCTCAGACAAAGATGCTTCGACTTTCCATGAGTGCTTTCCTAAGGAAGAAGCAAACATTAACCAAGAAAACCAGGATTTACCTCAGGTGCTAAAATCTGCCCGAGGAGCTGGTTTCAGCAGGTGCCCTCCAAGGCCTGCGGAGCCATATGGGGCATCACTTTAGACTGGCGCTGCAGCTGGCCTTAAACGCGAACTGCCCCGCCATGTGCCCCCCACCCTCACCCAGAGAGTTTAATGGTGCCAGAAACAGTAAACGTCGGGAAGCGTTTGTGAGGTGGGATGTAGAAACTATGGTTAGATGAAGGACTGATCACATGAGAGGCTGCGTATGTATTAAAGAGCCCTTAAAGAGATGTCACAAATAGCCCTGATTTCTCTCTTTACCCTGCAAAGAGCTGCCATGTGCTATAGCCTCCTTGCAGGGGAGTAAACTTAGCAATGATGAGAGGCTGGTTGAGGATGCCTGTCAGGATGTGCTTTCCTGGCACCCTGCCCACCCCTTTGCTAGGGACCAGCAGCAGTGCAGTAGCCAGCCTCGGGGGACGGGGGGGTCGGGACATCACGGTGACATCTAGAGGAACAAGGAGTCTGCGGTGCTTCTCTGGGCTCCCCCAGTCAGCAAACCAGACAGAAACGCCAGTTTGGCCCTGATGCTTGGATCTACATCTAACCTTTTTCAGGCTTCTAAGTAAATGCGTTTCTGAGGGTTATGCCTGGAGCACAGTTATTCAGAAGCAGTGCAATAATAAATGCCATTTTACTCAAGTCATCAGTCCTCCCTCCTTGCTGTCTATGAGCAATGTCTTGCTCTTCTTGCACTCCCTCAATAGACACAGTTTTGTGGCTGACGTAGTGGTAAGCAATTTCCTTTTATCTTCGTATTTTGAAGAGGCACAAGAGGGAACAGAGGCACTAGTAAGCAGGGGAAGTTAGCAGTGGGGAGAAGAAACTGAGGGAATTCATGCCCATCCCAACCTATTTTTTCCATTGCTTTTAAAATAAGTAGTTTTTATGTTGTGTGTTGACTTTGGTTGTTGACAGACTGCATGAAAAGAGCCAATGTGTTACTCTAGGCCTTTTTGGCAGATATGTAGGAGAGCTAGCCAGTTAAGATCAGCAGCTATCCCACAACAAAGCTTAATTTCCAGCCAAAAGCTTAATCCAACAGAAACCAAATATCTGCCCTCCTCGGGCACTCTGGGATGGAGACAGAGGTCTTGGCTTCTGGTATGGCTCCATAATTGTTCTTCTGACTCCTCCCTGACGGCAAAGCAGGGCACGTGCATTGTGCTGTGGTTTAGGTAAGAGACTGTGGCCTGGGGTGGCAGCTGCCAGGCTCTCAGAATTACAGCTATAAAACCTCAGACTGAACCATACGTAGATCTAGTACAAATAACAGTGTCCCTCCCGTGCCCTGTAAAACCTTCTGCTGTTTCTGGCCTTTCTCTCCCAGTGTCTCTTTCCATACACAGCAGATTGAGACCATTATCCCTGGAATAAGAGTGTGCATGCTGCTTTTTTTCACTGTATCTCATTCCTGACCTCTGCTGCTTTTTTTACTATTCTAGTCCTGGTTTATAATAGGAAATTGAAAGCACAAAGATTTTCTTCACATCTGACATTCATTCATCCTCCCAGCTTCTTCTTTTTTTCCCTGTCGGATTAAAGGCAGAGAGAAGAAACAGTCTAAACTGTGTGTTTATGGTCCGTATTTTTAATACCCCCAAAAATGATTCTGTTCTTAGTCTTGCTGTGTGTAACTTTACTCATTTCACTGACCTTATTCTGGATCCTCACCTATGTCAGAAGGAAGTCGGGTGATACATGTAAAGAGTATTTGTGTTAAAGATAACATTGAGAGTTAAGACAAACAAGTCTCATGCTCATCTGCCCATTTCCCAGCTCCGATGGCTTGTCTACATTCCCGATCTTATTATTCAAGCCCAGATATTTGAAAAGCGACCACAGATTTCGAGTGACTAAAGTTTTACTAGTTTGGGACATCTCTATCCTGATTTCCTTCAGATGGCTCCAGTTAAAAGTATGGCAGCTGTGCACCCCTGGGGCTGAAAGTATTTCAAGCTGGAAGCCCAAAAATCAAGCCAGCTCAAATCAGAGGCTTTTAAAAATCATTTGACCTTCGTATGTGAGTTGGTGAGTCCCCGCTGAGAGGTGATGAAAACACGCAGCTCCCAGTGGAAGCTGAATGAGAGCCAGTTTGAATTAAACGTTTGGTACCATAAGGCTGTTGAGTCACACAGCCCAGGATACACCTGTCCCCGCTGATGCCGTGACAGCACAGCTAGCAGGAAAGTCAGTGACGAATGCAGGAGGACTCCATCTTCTCTCAGCTCACAGGCACCTTTCCTCACGCTACACTTTATTTTGCAAAGCTGGGAGTGTTCTCATTTCATGCCCTTTCCCTCTAGGGTGTGAAATCTCCTGAGGCTTGGGAAAAATATGCCTCCAGTGACTGGAATGGATTGGATTGGACTGTGGTGCTTCCTGCAGATTTATAAGCTTATATCCTAAAGACCACTGAAACAAAAGTTCAGTTATCAGACAACTAATAGGACCCCAGTTCAGCAAAACAGCTAATCATGCATTCAGCTTCTTGCTGTACAAATGTTCTATTTTACTTCAATTAAGTATAGGCTTAATTTGCTGAACAGTTCATTTAATATAATACGCTGTAGTGATTTAAAAAATAGCAATGAATCTGTAAAATCAATTTGTCATGGGTCGTCAATGTAGAGTGAGGATAATGCGATCATAGCTGTGGCATCATGCCACACAGTGAATGGCAGGCATGCCCGCCCGCATACTCTACAGTAATTGAGTTTGTGGTAGTGGAGTCCTGGGGTGATATTTGAATATATTACTGCTGTGCGCTCATCCCAGTGAAATGGATAAGAAGCATCATGCTTCAAGGTAAAAAATAATCACCACAGAATTAATTTGATGTCTTCTTTCCTCTGTGGGTAAATTCTTCTGTAATTAGCCACGAAGATCTCTTGCATCTTTTCGCTAACTCTGTTAAGACATAGAACACTGGGGCTCTGGTTTGATCTTGTTTGAGACTGATGAGTTCCTTGTAGGTGGTTTGTGAGAGTGAGTAACATTCAGTTGCAGGGCACAAAGATGTCTCATTCTTCCAGGGCCAGGCAGAAAACTGTAAGGCACAAGCAGTGTGGGGGTGGAGGCCTTCCTCTGCTTTCTCTGCCCAGGTTTGGTGGTTTCTAATCTCTTCCACGCCACTCAGCCGCCTTTGGAAACAGTGCAGCAACATCTACTGGGAAGGATGGTGAGGACGTCTGGAGCAGTTTCCTTTGTAGTCTCAGCCATAGGGATCTCATTCTTCACTTTAAAAAGAAGTAGAATGAAAAGCATGCAAGAGCCAAAGGCCCCAGACTGAAATGATTCATGGAATGAAATGTTCCAGGCTTTGTTTGCTTGCTGGTTTGTGTGTTGTTTGAAATAAGAGCTACTGGGCTCAGTTCAGCTGCTGGGTTATCAGAGCGATTAATCTGTAACACCACAAAGCGAAGACTTCTTTTCCAAAAACCAAGGCGCTTTCACTGCCATTACTGATTTGGAACATGCTCCTCAGGTGGTGAGCTCAACTGAAATAGTCACACCAGGGGGGTTTTTTGACATTGCATGTGAACGAGTCTGTTGCCTTTTTCAGGGCCATCCCTACTTCTGCGCAGCGTGTCTGGGATCTACCCTTCTCTGCTGGTGTTCTCCGAACAAAAAAGCTCATGTCTCGATAAAGTCCACCAGCTCCTGTTGTCTCATTTCTCCACTGAAGAAATCTGCAGATGGAGCAAGGGCTGTACCTGAGAGCAACAGATGTCCTGCCGTAACTGCTAAAACCAGGCACCATCAGTACTAATGTCATGGTGTGTGACTCTGTGTGCGATGACAAGGGGTACGCAGTGCACTTTCTTTCCTGGTCACTGCGAGGTGCTCGGATTTTTCTAGTCTCATTGTAGGTTCTCACTAGAGGCTGGCTGCTGTGAAGGGTCACGGGGTGACATGCTGGATGCGCACGTCCCCAGAAAACTGGGCTGATCAAAGGGGAACGACTGAATGAGAGTTTGCTTCCATAGCTGTTTACAGAGAAACAGATCTGCTTCATAGGACAGAAGTCTAAATATAGCTCAAGTTTCTGAGTAATAGGGTATGTTGCAGATTTTCCCATGCTTTAGCAACAAAAAGCTGCAGTGGGGACCTAAGGATTACCTCAGTGAGATATTATCTGCTTCATGCAATGCTCCTAAAGGCCTGCTGCTGGGATATTTGTCATTTCTCAGCATCATTCTACCTCAGCATCCCAGGGAAAGCTGAAGGAAATTGTGTAGCGAGAGTGGCAAGGCCTGGGGATTGCAGACATCACTACCGGGACAATCCCAGCACCTCAGCAGAGAGAAACTCAAGACAAGGAGTAAAAAAAGGGTGGTGGCAGGGCACAGGTGAAAGGCAGGATGAGGTTTGTTTTATGTAGTTATGGTAAAATGGGTTTAGTATGTAGGCGTGAAGATCTGCTCTGGTTACAACAACTCCACATTGATTATTATGCTGTCGCTCTCCCGGGCCATGAGCTTCTCATCTAACACAGCCTTACAGAAATATAAAACACTCAAAGTCTTGCATGACTCCTCTGTCCCTTTAACCAGAAAAAGCTAAATGAAGTAGGAAGCTGATCTTGGAGGGCAATCTGCTTAGATGAGTACAGGCTAAAAGTGGAATAATCCCTGAGGTCTCTCATTTTGTTTGCTGTAATTTGGTCAGAAAGCAAATGCAGCTGAATTTTTCAAATAGCAGCCAAGGTGGCTAGTCTGCTTTTCTGTAAAAAGGGTAGGAGGTACAGATGCTCTGTTTCAAAAACTCTACGTTGCTGTAGAATATTTCTGAAATGCTTTTGGGGGTGATGGATAATTCTGAATCCACAGTAGCATGTGTGAAAGAGATAGAAAACAGAGAAATGCCTTCTGCCTGTCCTGAGAGAAAAGGTGCTTTTTCCTGGGTGTAAATGTGTGTGGTCAGACAGATCCTCACTAACACCTGAGGAGGATTCATTATAATTGGTTTTAATCCTTCCTGAGCAGGAGAAAAAGGTTAATTGCCTGGGGAGAAGCATTTATTTGGTCCATGGACTCTTCAGAGGACTGAGAGAGGGTGACAACCACTCAGAATGAGAAGATGGTCCTATTTTTCACAGGTCTGCTGTTCTTCCTCTGTTTACTATAGACAATTATAAGAGCAAGATTGTGCTGAGCAGCTTGTAGAAACAATAGAGATGGTTTCCTTTCCCTTCACCCCATCCCTTGATCAGATGCAGCTGGGAAAGTCTCAAATGAAGTGGCTTTCCTAAAGCTGTACTGGTACGTACAATATGGAAAATAAAGATTTTTAACCAGGGTGCAAGCCTCCTTCTGAGATCCTTTAAATTCCCTTTTTTGAGATAAGGGGAACCTCAAAGGGTTGGAAGTAAATCTCCATCTCCTTTGGAGAGAGAGCAACACAGAGGATACTTCATTGGAGGCTGCTTTGTGTTCTGTTATTGAGCAGCCTCTTGGGACCTTAATCCCAGGAAAGCATGAGCTGGCCTATAATCGCTTTCCAGGCTTAGGAGCACATGGGTGATTTTTTTTAAAGAACATGGTAGGCATCAAGTAGATAACCCCAGGGAATAAGAATATATTAGACTAATTAAATGCTAGTCAGCAAGCATAAGGTGGGGGAATTGCTCTGAATATCTGGATTACCCTTGTGAGTCAGAGTTGTTGCTGTATTCTTATAGAGTGAACTCTTTTAGGAAGACACCTTCACAGGGGCAGGGGAACACTACTAATTTTAAGGCAAGAAGATAGTTGGAAAATAGTAATAAACCTGAGGATTGTAGTTGGTATCACTGAGCTGATGCTGTATTAGTAATTAAGTGAATGATTTGAAATGTTCCAGAATGCGAAACTATTATCTGAAGATGCTCACAAAAGGCTGTCTTGGGTTTGAGGAAGAAACTTTTCTGTGGATTCTGTTCCAAAAGGGAGAAATTTTGCCATTATCTTTTCAATTCTGGAGGCTTGCAGAATTACTTAACTCCTGAGTATTTATTCGGCTAAGAGCTGAGAAGTATTTCATCCTGTGCCCTTCAAATCAGACCCTGTCCCTTTTGGCTTGCCTCTTAGCAAGCTAATCACCATTCCCTTTTTTACTGTAATTGGTGTGTTTGATGTTAGAGCACTCTGCTTCTATGAGACTTCATTTGTTGTTGCTGTTACACTTTGCCTTTCTGCAAGTCTTGCTCCAGTCTTCCTAGTTTAAAGGACCTTCTTAAATTAATGTGGTGAAGCTCAGTTCTTGTAAAGTAATCATCTCTTAGCTTTATTAATCCCTTCTTATTATGAGTTCCAGGGGCAGCTAAAGGCTTAGACCAGAGCAGCTCTCTGCTGTGTCATGCCCGACACGTAAGTCTATTGGGCCAGCACTACTTAACTCTGTCTACAGTCTAGATAGGTAAAATCAAAACTGAGAAGGAAAACAGATACCCTGTCATTTAGGGACTTGAACGAGGTCACAGAGGAGAGCTGTTTGCAGAGTTCTCTGATTCTCTAGTGACTACTGTCTTGGTCAAACGTAGGAAGCTGTGGAGCTGCCTGCTAGGTTGCTGCTTGAGAACGTTGATGGTGATTAGGCATATGTGAACACTTCTCTGATTATCCTCTAGGTATATAGTATTAACTTCCTTCAGTTACAGGAACAAGATGATGCATGACTATTTGCCAGTAGGTTTAAAGGAAGCCTGTTGGCCTGGAGATGAAGGGGAAGCCCTGCTGCATTTGTGGGAGGCAAAAAAGTCATCAAGGCAATGTTACTTTTTCCTGCACCTCTAGTGGGAAAGTAGGGCTCCTGCTACCCCTGTACCAAGCAGGAAATGGTAGTCTATGACGAAGTTATACTATGGTCATGCCTTCCTGTTTCCACTGAAACTAAACCGCAGCAACAGACATCCTTTCCCTTCCCTTAGACAGCTTTTCTCAGCTGTGACTTACACTGAATTTTCTAGTCACCTTTTAAAGGCCAACTACACTAGGAGGAGCTCTTCCTCCATTTAATCTCTTCTCTCCCTGCTCAGCTAGCTGTTCACTAAAGCTCTGAGTTGCTTTTCTATGGGCTGCCTACTCCCTGTCCAGCTTCTTAAATTCTCTGGACTTTTCCGGGCATGTAAGCTCCCTTCAGGGTATGAATGGAACACTAATTTCACTGACCCTTTTTGATACTATGGTTGTTGGGCATTTCATGACTGCCAGCTTCTTGCTGTTTGCTAGTTCGGAAAACTGTCTGAAGCATTCTGTATTTTGCAGCTTCACTGTAGTATTTCTTTTTCAGTACAGAAAAAAACCCAGCCACACAGTTTGCAATGCATGGGAATGTCCTGGGTAACATTGGTCAATTTTTCCCTTGAGTTAGGTTAATTTCTAGAACTGAAGAGATTATGCAGCCAACATATATAAAATACTAACTTCAGTACTTTCTAGTGTAAGCCATCCAGAGGGACCTGGACAGGCTTGAGAGGTGGGCCCGTGAGAACCTCATAAAGTTCAACCAGGCCAAGTGCAAGGTCCTGCACATGGGTCATGGCGATCCCAAGCACAAATACAGGCTGGGCAGAGAATGGATTGAGAGCAGCCCTGAGGAGAAGGACTTGGGGGTGCTGGTGGTTGAGAAGCTCAACGTGAGCAGGCAGTGTGTGCCTGCAGCCCAGAAAGCCAACCACGTCTTGGGCTGTGTCAAAAGCAGCGTGGCCAGCAGGGCCAGGGAGGGGATTCTGCCCCTCTGCTCTGCTCTGGTGAGACCCCACCTGGAGTGCTGTGTCCAGCGCTGGAGCCCTCAGCACGGGAAGGACATGGACCTGTTGGAGCTGGTCCAGCAGAGGGCCACGAAGGTGATCAAAGGGCTGGAGCACCTCTGCTGTGAGGACAGGCTGAGAGAGCTGGGGCTGTTCAGCCTGGAGAAGAGAAGGCTCTGGGGAGACCTTACAGCAGCCTTCCAGTACCTAAAGGGGGGCTGTAGGAAGGATGAGGTGGGACTCTTTGTCAGGGAGTATAATGGTAGGATGAAGGGTAACAGTTTCAAACTGAAGGAGATGGATATTAGGAAGAAATTCTTTCCTGTGAGGGTGGTGAGGCACTGGAACAGGTTGCCCAGGGAAGTTATGGATGCCCCATCCCTGGAAGTGTCCAAGGCCACGCTGGATGGGGCTTTGAGCAGCCTGGTCTGGTGGGAGGTGTCCCTGCCCATGGCCGGGGGTTGGAACTGGATGATCATTAAGGTCCCTTCCAACCTGGGCCATTCTGTGATTCTATGATTAGCTAGAGTGAGTTGGAAAATGCATCCTACAGACATCAGTAAAGTCACGTCAGTCATGTCCGATGACTGATCCTCCCCGTTACGTTTATGTTACAGGGTAGCAGCTTCTTCAGTCAGAAGGCATTTATCCCAGAGCTGGCTGCCACGCAGACGTTTATAAATCCTCAATCTGAAGACAAGAATGAGCATTCCAATACTCTAACAATAAAAAAAAAAAACAAAAAAAACGGATGCTGAAGAATTGGAAGTTTTGTAGGTGCTTTATTTGCAGAGGACGGTAGGAATTCCTAGGGAGAAGCACGGGAGCACTGCCAAAGGCAAACCCCGAGCCCAGCCTCACCGAGGTTTCCCTGCCCGGAGCACACTTACTGCCCCCCCCCAGCCTGGCCCGGCGCCTCCCACCTCCGGGGAGGCGCTCACGTTTACGAGTGGGGATAAACACCGAACAACCCCTCGGCCCCTTCTTGCTCCCAGAGCTGGAAGGGCGCTGCCCCGGGCGGCCCCCCGGCCGCGGAGGCGGCGGCAGGGCCCTCGCTGGGCCGCAGGGCCGGGGCCGACCCCATCCGCCATCACAGCACGGCTCCCGCCTCCGCCCCGGGAACCACCGCTCCCGGCACGCCCTGCGCGCCACCGGCATTCACGGGCGCGGGGGATTGGCGGGAGCGGAGCCAATCGCAAGTGCGGGCTTTACCCGCCTTTCCCCCCGGTCCCGCCGCGGGGAGGCTTTGAAAAAAGTTCTCAGGTGCAGCGGCGGCTCCTGTGCCTCCCTCCTGCCCGGGCGGGACGGTTCGGCCCGGCCCGGCCCGGCCCGGCGGGAGACCCCCGCAGCCGCGGGGAGGAGGCTGGTTTGCGGCGGGAGCGAGGTTTCTGGTGCCGGCGGCGGGGGCCGGGCTGGCGCTCCGGCGGCGGGCGCAGCCCCGGGTCCCGGAGCGATGCGACGGGCCGGCGCCTGAGTCACCTGCGCACCGCCGCGCAGCCCCTGCTCTCCCTCAGGCGTCGGGGCCGTAAGTTCATTTTCTCGTTCCAGGCGAGGGGATAATGCCCAGGTCCCTCCCCAGCGCCTGCCGAGGCTCCCTGCCGGTATATCTCTGTAGTTGTCCCCTCACGGGTGTCCTTTGTCCCCACCCGCCCTTCCCGGGACCCCGGAGGGGCCGCGGGCAGCCGCCGCGATCGCGTCACTCACGGCGTTGGCTGCCGCAGGCCGCGCCTCGGCTTGTGTCCAGCTGCAGGGGCAGGTGCCAGAGCGGCGAGCGCCGTAGCGCGGGGGCAGAGCGGTTGGTGCCAGCCCTGGCGGCTGAAGGACACCCAGCTCCTCACACCTGTGGTGTCCCCCCCCCTCTCTAAAGAGGGTTTTGGAGAGGGGACATCAAAGTTGCCATCTTGGGAAGATGGGGAGGCCTGTGCGCCTGCAAAAGTTGTAGCAATTTCACGTTATTTACAAACCTTCCTGTCGCCTAAACTTCTGGCTAAATAAATGCTAGGAGTGTTTCCCAGTAATGTGTGTGAAACAGCTATGCACTCCAACAGACGCATAGGTGAGGAAAACATGCGTGCTTTAGGTTGCACTGAGCTGAATACCACCCTCTGGGGTGTTGTTCGGTAGAATGGAATGATTAAAAAAAAAAGGGACAAAAGTGAATAGTTGAGGGCGAGAGGGAGAAGGATTCACAGTGGTAGTATAATTTTACCCGCTTAAGAAAATATTCTTGAGGCCTACCTAAATTAATCAGATACACTTTCATCAGGAGTCTCAATAAATACAGTTTGCTTAAGTGACTGAATTTGCTGCTTTGATACAATGGTATTTTTGTTTGCTTTTAGATTAAAATAATATTTACGTTGTAGTTCTCTTCATGTGCTTAGCTTTGGCCTCTGGTTTATTTCACACTAGTGGCTAAATTAAAGAACTTTTTATTAACTGTGTTTTTTTCATAAATTGTTACATAGAATATTATGAGATGGGCCTGACTATCTTGAGTCTTGCATACTAAATGATGTTTCCATCTCTTTAGTTTTCCTGAGGCCTTCTTACATCTGTCATGAATCCTAGATCACCAGAACTGAGTGTTGTGTTCTAGCAGTATGTGTTTGAGGGTTAAATACTTACTGTGATTACTGTTCATGTTTAGGCATCCAAAGATAAATGTTTCTTTCTAGTGCAGTGTAGCATGAGGAGTTCTCGTTCAGTTCACCACTGAGTGATTTCCAGCTTTCTTATGTCCTAGAAACCTCTGGCTTATAAGCATTGCTGACTTTTCTGGTCTTACTGGCACGATCTTATACATGGGCTGGATGAGGCTCTGAGGAACCTGATCTAGTGGGAGGTGTCCCTGCCCATGGCAGGGGG
>VXBO01003092.1:338639-459545 GCA_013400135.1 Rhinoptilus africanus | reverse complement strand
GCATAGGTGAGGAAAACATGCGTGCTTTAGGTTGCACTGAGCTGAATACCACCCTCTGGGGTGTTGTTCGGTAGAATGGAATGATTAAAAAAAAAAGGGACAAAAGTGAATAGTTGAGGGCGAGAGGGAGAAGGATTCACAGTGGTAGTATAATTTTACCCACTTAAGAAAATATTCTTGAGGCCTACCTAAATTAATCAGATACACTTTCATCAGGAGTCTCAATAAATACAGTTTGCTTAAGTGACTGAATTTGCTGCTTTGATACAATGGTATTTTTGTTTGCTTTTAGATTAAAATAATATTTACGTTGTAGTTCTCTTCATGTGCTTAGCTTTGGCCTCTGGTTTATTTCACACTAGTGGCTAAATTAAAGAACTTTTTATTAACTGTGTTTGTTTCATAAATTGTTACATAGAATATTATGAGATGGGCCTGACTACCTTGAGTCTTGCATACTATATGATGTTTCCAGCCCTTCAGCCTTCCTGGGGCCTTCCTACATCTGTCACGAATCCTAGATCACCAGAACTGAGTGTTGTGTTCTAGCAGTATGTGTTTGAGGGTTAAATACTTACTGTGATTACTGTTCATGTTTAGGCATCCAAAGATAAATGTTTCTTTCTAGTGCAGTGTAGCATGAGGAGTTCTCGTTCAGTTCACCACTGAGTGATTTCCAGCTTTCTTATGTCCTAGAAACCTCTGGCTTATAAGCATTGCTGACTTTTCTGGTCTTACTGGCACGATCTTATACATGGGCTGGATGAGGCTCTGAGGAACCTGATCTAGTGGGAGGTGTCTCTGCCCATGGCAGGGGGGCTGGAACTAGATGATCTTTAAGGTCCCTTCCAACCCTGAGGGTTCTATGCTCAAATATGAGGAGAGATAATTTTACATAACTGCTTTGAGAGTGGTAATGTAATTTAGTGTGACATAGACTTATATGGGAAGTCTGTATCATATAAAAATATACGTATATATATACACGCATGCACACGCTTCCTGTTCTGCAGTAGGGAGTGAGTGTAATTGTCTGCATAATCATATTCCAAGCATCTTTCAACATTTTTTTTTTTGTTTGCCCTGTAGACTGGGGAGCATGGCTGCTAAGAAACTAAGAAGAGCAAGGTTGTCTCAGGAGCTGTGTGAAAGGCTGAGTCGCCATCAGATCACTACCTGTCAGGTGAAAGGATTGTTTTATGGTTGGGGGTGTGTGGGTTTTTTTTGGGCAGTGTGTGTGTTTTAATGCATGTACTGTTTACTTTTTTGTTGTTTAACTTACAGGGAGCTGTAGTTTCTATAAAGTAGGGGGCATTTCAGGCTCCATCGGGCCTGGTGCCTTGTAAAAAAATCTAGCTTTAAAGGAATAGATGCCTAACTAGAACATTTAAACTTGTGTGCACTTCCTGCCTTCCCTTTTAAAGAACCTGAAGATGCTTTGTTTCAGCAGGGGTGTGCAGCTGCTACTGCTGTGGAGTAAAACATCGATTTCACAAAAGGACATCTATACTATGTAATCTAGTGTGTGAACATACTGTGATGTTACAATATCAATCACAGGTTGATTCAGCAATATGTTCTGAAGTTGTTCTTATGAAAGCTCACCTGAAGATAGCCAAGAGGCTCTCTATATTTCAGCAGTATGCATGATAAGTACAGGCTCGAGCCCTAGGACTGCAATCTAGAAGACATGATGTAATTAGAATGGGTTTTAGGTAGACAGAGACTTCTGGGCAAAAAGGCATTACCTTGTTGCCGTTCCATCACACAGTTCTTGAATGTTTGATCCTTTGACTCCATGTCCTTTAAAATATGAATACAATTTCCTTTAATATACTGGTATAAGAGCGAGGTAGGAGAGGTATAGCATGATAGCATGGCACAGTCGGTAAACCTGTGGAATGTGTATTAGTTGTGTATAAATTGCATCAGTTTAATCCCCAGTCTTGATTTCTTGCTTGAGCTCTCTGAACTGTTCTGCCATCTTTCAGGACTTTTTGTGTCTTTCCTTCTTGGAGCTAATGAAAGTGACGGGACAGAGCTACTACGATGTGCAGAAGCTTCTTTGTAAAGTCAGCCGGGCTTGTGCTCCCAAAATGCAGACAGTAAGTATGCTTGTGTGGATTCTGCTTTTCATATGATACCTGGGAAAAGCTAAATGGTGTCACTCATGTTTTTTATATGGGAGCTTTGTGATGTCTCAGTTTGATTGCACAATGAAATAATACGTTTATTTTTAAATTTAGATCTCTGAGGCACTTTAGTTTGATGCAGTGACTTTTGTTAGGCATTATAGCCTCAAGAGATTGTTCAGGCTTGCAGAATTGGTTCTGAGTGCAGTTGGGAAATATGTCATTCTCTCTTGCAATCAAGCACATAAGAATTGCTTCTAGTTTGGACCCTGTGACTAAAAAAAAGGGCATTGTTTAGTACAAGCAAAGAATAAGAATTTCAGTATAAATTGTTTTTAGACAAAACTGGTGCCAAGAAGTAAAGTGATCCTGAAAATAACTTCATGAGGATTTTTTCCATCCATGTAAACAAGCTGTAGTGTGGTTTAGGCTACAGGTAGCCTAACTGGGGAGAGTGCAAGAAGGAAACAGATGTTAGCTGCAATGCAGTGGCTAGATTTTGTTTTCTTTTTTTGAATTCAAGTGAAAAATAGTGTCTTGTTTAGAATAGACAGGGCATGGACAGTTTTAACCCATATCAATGCAGCCTGCTTTTTTTCATGAAAAAAATTAGCCATGTCAAAGTTTATTATGTGTAATTGGCATAGTAAGTGTAGCAGTAACTCTGTGAAACTTTAGGTGCACAAAAACACTGTTTTGCAGTTAGTGATATGTAGAATTAATATGGCTTATACGAATGGATTAAAAGCTAGCTAATTCCTCTTTTTCCATCACTAGCTGTTAATGATCATCAATAAATTGAATACAGATGAAAGTTTTAAGTAGAGTTCTAGCACTTGCTTTTGCCTGTCATCCAAACTTCACTATTCAGTCAAATTTCTGGAATAAAATAAATGTTTGCCAAGAAGCTTGGCAGATAGTGAAGTTTGTCAAGGACTGTTAATACAGAGACAGCTGATAGATGACCAAATATGTAAACACATCTGATACAGAGCTGTACTTCCAGAAGCAGATGGTGTTGGCTATTTTCAGGGGTTGTGGATTGAATCTTTGCAAACACAGGATTTCAAATGGACTTTGAGGTCAGAGTGACTAATGTAACGTCATGAGTGATGTAGCAAGAAAGTTTAACAATATCTTTGAGTAAATAAAAAATTAAAAAAATTAGTAGGAGTTATATATAAGGGGAAAATACTGTTCAGATACACCATCAGAAGCACTGGCAGCAAAACTTAAGAGTATGCCAAGATACACAGTAAAACTCTTAATTTCTGGAAAACCTGGCTCGCAGTATGAAGTACAGAGTGAAGCCTGCTGAGCTTATCAGAGAGGAAGCTAGTTAAGGGGCAACTTGATCACATTATACACTGAGTAGAAAAAGATAATTATGTTAGAGGTCTCTAGAGTCTAGCTGAGCAAGATCCAGTGTCTGGAAGATAGATTAAAAAATAAATCCCTGAAATGGTAAGCAGTAAGAAAATCTTTAGAAACTAACATAAGTTACCATTGGAAAATATTGAACAGTTTAATTTTTTTTTTTTTTTTTACTGAAAGACAATCTGGTTCAACCATAATTTTGTGGGTTAAATACTGAAAACACTGGGTAGGATTTTAGACTCTGTGTTGGCCAGGAAAGCTAGACTAGAATGTTGTTTGTTTCCATGGTCTACAGAGTTTGTTTCCGCTCTACTGGGTTCAAGTCCTGTCAGAGCTTAAACAGAAATCATCAGTACATGTATTCACTCTTAAAGTGAATCTGTGCAAAAACTCTGATCCCATGTGAGTGAGGTAAAATTAATTGGTTTTTTGTATTGGCCTGTTGTGTGTCTTGAAAGCTATTTTTTCTGTATTTCTCCTGAATAGAACTAAAGAACTGAAGGTCTGAATGAATTTCAATTATTATTCTAATATGCTACCTGTCATAATGTAGGAAAGAACTGTAGCATAAAAAAGGAAAGCACAAGATATTCTATCTTAACCTGTTGGTTGAACTAGCTGGGTTTTTTTCTGATCAACTTCAGCAAAAAATGCGCACTTGTTGGCCCTACAGGTGTGGACTAAACCATCTGTGATTCAATGGTGTGGCTATTTAGTTAGTTATTGCTGATTCCTGTGGATGTTGCTTCCATAGTACACCATACTCCCAGCAGGCTGTCTTAAGGCCTGGTTTTCTGGCGTGGTCAATCATGGCAGGTTATGGTGGTATACTGTGACAGGGTTTCGAGAATCTCTCTTGTTGGGCCAGGACTCTGAAACCTCTGGGAGCTCTTAACTAGAGCAACGACCATTAGATCTTGGACTGTTCCTTTTAAAATCAAACTTCTGAGGTTCAGGATGTTCAGTGGTTGAGGCGTGTCTCAGTTTTAGCAGGGGTCCACAAGGTGCTAGCAAGACCTGTTTCTTTGGGAAACATCATGTTATAGTGTTGCCCTATCACCATTTCCATTTTGCTGTTTCTTCTTTATCTGGTCTAAATTGGTTCCCCAAATGAAAATAATTCTTACAAACCAGAATTCTGATCTTGGGCCAGTTCCTCTAGACAGTGGAGGAACTAGGATTTCAGCTGTTTTCAGTTCTGTATCTGTCATGTTGACTAGTCTTCCTCACAAAAGTGGAAAATTATTAGTGGCTGCAGGTTCAGCCCAGGCTTGTTCAAAGACTTGGAAATTTTTATCAAACCTTTCCTTGAACTCCGGTAATTTCAAATTGGTAATGAACATTGGCAAGTGAGTCCTTGGTTTTAGGTTTCATGTGAATGTTCTGCATTGGTCATTAAGCATACATACAGTGTTTCCTTATTTAGAAGTTGGAGTTTTATGGGTTGAAAGCAAGCCTTGTTGAATAGGAGCAGAGAAAACCTTTGAAACCTTATTTAAGGCTTATTATAATTATTGTGGTGAGGGAGATACAGCAAACTTTTAAATTTACTCTGTGAGCTATAAATGGGATATAAATGTGAGGAAGGGTGATGACCTAAGAGAGGACTATAGCTGAAGGTAAGAATACTTTGCTCATTGGCATGTGTTAAGTCATTCCAGGTTGGTGAAAGTGAATGCAAGAAGCTTGCTGTTTCCATTAACAAAAAAGTAATTTTCTGATTGCGTGTTTTCTTTTGTTTTTTTCCCTCCTTTTGTAGGCTTATGAAATGAAACTGAGGAACTCCGTCAATCCCTCTTCAGCCTTTTTATCCACCACGCTGCATAGTTTGGATGAAGTCTTGCATGGTGGAGTACCCTGTGGATCCCTCACAGAGGTAACCTGTCTAACATATTTTACTGCAGTTGCACACCTAGAGGTGAAAAGTCACAGATAGGTTAGACTGTATTGTGTCAGGTGCTTTAAACACAAAATATACAAAAAAATTTATATCGGAAGCATGTTTTTCTTTAATTGGTAGAGGCTGCACATTTTTTTGTATGGGTTTTTTTTTCTTCCCTCCAGCATGTCAGGTAAGTAAGAAAATGAAGGAATTAAAAAATCTGGTGACCCCATTTTCCTTTAAAAAAAGTGAAAATTTTCCCAGGAAATTTGTGAGAATTGTTGTCTGGATTTTACAGTGGGAAAGTTGCAGTGTGGTTTCATGGTCAGAGCACAAGGTACTGAATCAGAAGTCTGTCCTTTTAGTACTGACTCACTCTGGCTTTACCAAATTACTAGTTTTTATGAAGGTACAAAAAGCAATTAGGACAAAAGTGTGAAGCATATAGTCATGAGAATGACTTCACAGAGCTTTTATATATAAACGTAACTAATTTGTGCAATAAATATGTGATGCATTCTTTTATAAAGAGACTGTAATTAAGGCCTTTATTATATGTACATACATTTCCACAATACAAATTGCGTATCTACCTGCCTATAACTCTGTCAGACTCTGGCTTTTGGATGCAGTGCTACTTTTTTGCTTAGAATTTTCTTTTAAAAATAAGGGAACGCTTAATCTTCTAGTACCTGGATTTCTCCATGGCCTCGCAAGAAGTGGTAACAGCTTGCATAGTTTCTATAATCTGGAAAGAAAGGATTTGTGTGGATGCTCGTAGGAGTCACTGAGTGTTACAAAAATACACAGATGCAATCTCTGTCTTAGGAATTTGCTGAGCTACAAATGGAGATGCAGAAATGTATATATTGGAGGGAGTATCAATATATGTGTGCCCTGTTCTTATTTTATTGACCCAGCCATCTGTTGTCCCTTGGTAGAGACAGAAAACAGAGCTAGATGGACCTTGGTTTTATGCGATGTGGCCATACTTGCCTTCTTAAAGTGAAGTTCTGAGTTCAGCTGTGCATTTGAAATGAGTGGAAAAATATATGATGTGCCTCATGCTCTGAATTTAGACAGGTTGAAACCATTCTTTTTCCTTAAACACTTTAACAGTCCTTACCAAGGGCTTTTCTTTGTCTGTTGTGGCAAGTTGCCACAGTAAAGGAGTAGAAGTGAGAAGTTTGGGAAAGTCTTACTATGAGGTGTTTTTTTTTTCCATACCCTATAATCAAACTGGATTGGTTTTGACCTCAGGTAGAAATCACTTATGAAATCTGACAGTGACTGAAAACATTAGCATTTAACACTGGGTTTAGACTACTCTAGTAAACTCTTATGTAGTGAGGGGATATTAATTTTTGAACATTCTGAGCATTTCTTTTTATGTATGATTTACAGGAATATACATCCTTCAGGTCTTCACAAAAATGTTTAAGAACACATCTGTCAGAATTATTATTTTCTTCATATTTAGTCTGAGCTTTGTTACCAATTTACTGTAAGAATTGGAAGAACTTAACCTTAAGATTAGTACTGCTAGTCTTTAAATTCTGGGAGAAAAGACTTGCTAAATTCTGTTTCATAGAAGGAGAAAGAACTGTTCTGCTGTTGAAGGATAGTACCTTCAGCAGGAGATGAGGTTTTGGTTCCTAGAAATGTTTTTCTCACCAAAGCACTGGCCACACTAGGTGTAGTTTGATGCCTTTTGGGTATTGTTCATGCAGTCAGGTGGCGAAGTAACACAGTCTGTGTTTGAAAAGAAATATGCTTGCTCATGGCTAGGATCTGGCTTTCCAGGATTTCCACCCAGTCCACTAACGTTTCCTCAGTGGAGATGGAGAATCGTTGTTTGCATACTGCTTAAACTTCTGAATTGTGGTTTTTTCAGTTGAAATGTAGAGCCACTGCTGCACAGCTAGGAGAAAAGTGGACGAGATATGTGTCTCTTTTTTGTGATATGTGGAGTTTAACATGTCCTTGAGCCTGTGACTGGCTCATGAGGGGTGCCCAAAAGAAAAGATGTCACCCTTCTGTAGGTCAATGCAGATAACCAAGTCTATTTTGTCCTGTGGCTTGGCAGTTGTAAGTAAAAGATGGCCGGAGTGTGAAAGTTTACATTAGGGATCCTGGAGTATTTTTTTCCTAATTAAAAAAATAAGCAGATGTGATCTTTTTGGGTCGGAAGAGCCAATTTACAAGGCTGCTGATAACAATATTGTGAATGTCTTTTTTTTCTTAATCCTAAGCATAGCTATAATTCAGCTATCAGTGCAGTCTATCTGACGGGTTCTTCCCTGAAGACCAGATAGAATGGCTCTGGAGCACTGACAGCCTTCTAAGGTTGCTGATTATCATGTTCTTGGCGTTGCTCCAGGGGGATATCTGGGAAAAGCAGTTGTTGATATGCTGGGAGTTTTACTGTAGTTCAGCCAAACTTTGACTTCTAAGTTTTGTGGGTTTTTTATTTTTGTTTTATTATTTGAAAGAATGTTCTGCCAGCGCTTGATATCAAAACATGGATGTCAAATATAATCTTCTTGAGATAGCATAAAATAATGCACTTCAGGAAATAAATGCTAATGCTTAATTTTCCGGAGCTGATAGGTTAATTTTCCAGTGACTGATATGTTGAAGTGACTGATATTTTGTAATCCTTCTCAATTTTGTTGATTATCACAATACTCGATTATTTAATTTCTTAAAATTTCTGTTTACTTAAAACATTTATTTCTTTAGATATAAGAAACTCTGGGAAACTGTCGCTAAACTATTTTAATGGCCGTACTCCATATACACCAGTGTATTTAAAGGTACCTGGGGGAAATGAATATATTCAATGATAGGGTGAACTTTTATCTGACTGTAAGTGAAAAGCACTATGCCAGGAAAGGTATTGAAATTTAAGTTTTATTCTGAAAAAAAAGCTTTTGAATGTTGAGTTGTTTTTTTTTATTCAAACATATTTTGGTTAAAAAACCAGGACCTGCCTTAATGCAGTTATATTCAATAGGTGATCTCACCAAGTGACTAATATGTTGAAGTCTGTACAAGTCATCTAGTGGAGGAGACCAGAACTACAAGCACTACATCCACCAGTAGCTTGGTCTGGTTGCAACCTCATGCTGAGTTGACAGTACTGATAATTTTAAAATCAAAAATACTGTAGAGAGAAATAGGTAGACTCCAGAAATTCGATGAGTAACTTAAGAGATTAAAGGTGTCTTAAAAAAAAGTGTAATGCTTTTTATTTGCCTTTCATGTCCTAACTGTGTAAAGTGGCATGTATTAGGGGTTTCTCGGCAAACATAGAGACAGAGAACAATTAACTATGCAGAAACTGAGTTTCGCATTTAAAGCCTGTTTCTGGAGATTTTGAAAAGCACTTTTGCAAGAGTCATGAGCTCTGAAGTAGTTTCAAAGGTTGGCAGCACTGCAAGTGTTCTTCAGCCTGATTGTTAGATGAAATTTTAGTAGAAAGCTATCAAGTGTCTGCTGCTGCTTTGATGCTGTACTGCAGCTTGCGAATGCTTTCAGGTCGTGTTCTTTTTGGATTCAAGTGATTTTGGAACTTAGTAATTTTAATTTGCTCTTTTGCAACTTACTTGCCCTTTGGTATTTTTCTTATTAGGCACATATTCTGAGAGAAGTTCTTTTCAAAAGTATGCTGTATCAAGTGTTTACTTCCTGACTGGTGTGGCTAAATCGTTGTCTTTCTGTCACCTTACCCAGCAGTGAGGGTGGTTATAAACTTGGAATTTGAGTATGAGCCACAGGGTTCAGACTTGTGGTGGTATCTTCTACAGCCAAAGCTGCTTGCTTTTTGAGTGCCAGAGGGTTTTAATTTTTGTTACACTGTCTCGGACCATTTTTTCCCAAACCACTATTAGGTTTTAAGTTGGAAATTAAATCATAGCTGAAATTTTGTGGTCAGATGTCAGAGCTTTTGGCTAACTCCTCTGAGTGAAAATTAAAGTAATGACTTAGTGAATATTGAAGAGTTTAATCCCCTGGTAGCTGAAGAAGAATTAGCTCCTTGTGACTTCATCCAAACCCTACAGATGTGCCAGAGAAAATAATACATATCTTATTGAAAAATAAAAGTATGTTTTATTAGGGAGAGATAGATTAAAAATTGTTGTAGTCTTCACATTTCTATCTGGGTGGACTTGACTATTTTTTTCAGAGAAAATTTAGAGTAAAACAAACTAATAAAACTTTTTGCAGACATTTGATTTAAATTATTTTAGAGTCCTTTTAGTGGGTTGTTTGTTTTTTTTTTTTTTAAACTAAGAAACTAAGATTGTCCAAACACTTGCTGAACTCCAGTGGTAATTACAATAAAATGTGGTAGTTCTTGAAAATTGTTTACCAT
The DNA here is from genome assembly GCA_013400135.1 of Rhinoptilus africanus. Lineage (NCBI taxonomy): Eukaryota > Metazoa > Chordata > Aves > Charadriiformes > Glareolidae > Rhinoptilus > Rhinoptilus africanus. Next base: position 449,776 of record VXBO01003092.1, on the reverse strand, counting down.
GGGTTATTTAAAGTCCCATTTTAATTCCATTTGAAGGAATGCTATTAAAAGATGAAGTATGGTTGTCTTTGGAATAGACATTCTCTGTTCCTCCATTAGTGTACTTTCTTGTACTAGATTGTACCACAAGATTCCCTGTCTTTCTCTGATATGACGCTCATTTCCTCAGACATTTTTACAGCATCTCTGCTGAATTAGCTCCTGCATCAGCCACTGAACTAAAAGCTAGTTCCGATGCACCTCCCAGGCAAGGCTGAAACTATAAACGTTTTTATGAGGTCTCCTCATAGTTGTCCAAACATTTTAACAACTGGATTGATGCCCTCCCCTCATTCATTTCAAGTCTTCTTTTTAACATGAAACAATTGGTGAGATTCCTTGGCTATCACAGACTAAGGAATGTGTATTGCCTCTGCAATTTTTATATATGCTTTATGTTCATATTAAAATCTGGCAGCTATTGTTGATATTTTGTAATTCAAGTATGATGGATGGAGGACAAATAATTGCGTAAATATGACTGATCCATAAATATGATCTGTAATCCACTAAATGCAGTGTGTGCTTCTAAATCAAAAATCATCTAATGCTTCTCTTGCATTAAAGCTTGAAGTAGATTGACTGATATGGCTTGGTTTTCAGGCCTTGTTTAAAGACAAAAGTGATTTAAGGGATTTTAACCATTAACAGTAGCTAATGCAGTCCCTCTGTGTTTCCCTGCAAGTTTTCTGTGCTTCAAGTTGTACTACTGCTGCTTAAAATTAAACTAGAGCGATGCTGTAGTGTATCTTATGGTGAAAGGGGGTTTGTATTTAAAAAAACCCTATTGTGCATTTAGGCTCAAAAAACAGTTTGATTTTGAGTGTCTGTCTGTATTTAAGCCTTTGTTTTGGCAGTACTATGTGTTTTGGAGAGGTATGGCTCATTTTGCAATTTAACTTTCCTGGAGAGGCTTACTTTTATCTTGTGCTGTTATTTGGGCTCTACTAGCATCAGAGTGAACCCATCACCCTGTTTTGAGTGCCTAAAGTCACTTCAACTTTGTATTTGCTGTTTTTCTGCCCTCCTAGTATTTAAAATGTCATCGTCTCCCTTCACAGAAGCAGTGAATGTGATACTGTATTTAAAGACCCACTGTAGTAGTAATGAACATATGATTATCTGAACACAGAGCCCAGTGTTCATTTGCAGTCTCTGCAGTGGTTAAAGAACAGCACGCTGCCATCTCTAGTAGAAAAATCTTGCCCTCAGAGACTTGGAGATCTCATCAAACAAGGTATACTTTTGATCCTTGTGGTTTTTCTCTTGGATCAAAATCATACTGGAACCATTTCACACAAGTTCAATGTGCTCTTTTTGAATACTAAGTAACCGCAGTAGGCTTTCAGTAAGCACAGGTGAAAGCTTAAAATTGGCAAGCTCGACTGGATCATTAAATGGTATTCATGTTGATATATGGTACTAGGGAGTTAACATGAATGGCAAAATACGTGCTGCGTAGCAGAATGTAGTCTCTGGGGCAGATAAAAATCTGCCTTATATATGAGTTATTCATATTGAACATTCAGTCTTTATGAAATATAAGCTATCAACCTTGTGACTTCCAAGTAAGACCTGGTTTTAACCAAAGTAATAATGGTTCCTAAGCAGTCATTTACATCTGTGAACTCATTAGCTCTGGACTTTGTTTTCAGCTCTAAAGGGTGCTGATGTCATGTGAATGTCAACTACGAATCTTCTGATTCCGCTCTATTTTAGAAGGTAGCACAGGGAAGGAGATGGAAGAGAACTACGTGTGGCTCTAGGGAAGATCTTGTAAGAGGAAGGGGGCAGTAGGGAACCTCAAATATGAGAGGTAACAAAGGATGTCAAAGAAATAAAGTACAAGCATAATGCTGTGTCTGAAGAACTGTTTATTCTTCAGTGGATGAGTTTGACTGCAAGGCACAGATCCACGAGTGGCTGCAAGTTGCTTTTGGTGGCTGTCTCCTTTGGTAGCTGGAAGAGCAGAACTTCAGGAGTTCTGGCTGATGGGTCTTAGTTAAAAGTAGAATTAGGATGAAATGAATGTGACATCTCTGGTTTATTTAATACTCTTTTTCTTCCAGCTAACTAGCCCACCGGGTTGTGGCAAGACTCAATTTTGTATTATGATGAGTGTTCTGGCTACACTACCCGTAAGCATGGGAGGACTTGATGGGGCTGTTGTATACATTGACACAGAGTCTGCGTTCAGTGCTGAGAGGTAAGAAAGATGCGAAATTCTAAAATTCACACTTTCAACTTCTTTAGCACCTTTTATCTTGGAGCCTTCAATTATTTCCTGAGCAATAATTAAGCATTGATAAAATAAATACCTATGGTAGTTATTGAGCATTCATCTAATATATGCAGTTATTCCATAGATGATGAAATTAATTTTAACAGAATGGTTTGCTCACCTTCCTAATTTGTATGATGTTGCAGATTCTAATTGTGGTATGATGAGGTGGATGGTGCACACACTGATTTATCAATGGTCTTAACAGTCCTGTACCTGAAATCTTTCTTTGCAGTTGAGTTTATGGAGTTAGCAGGAGGTTTTTGAGGATGTAAAGGCTCAGCATTTTGAGTGGAAAGGAAATGGAATTTTTTCTGTGAACAGTAGGACTGACATAGCCAGTTTTCCTTCACATTTCTGTCCTATTGTTTCTGAGTGGGGCCCTTAGCCCTTCTTCTGCACTTCTGATTTCCTTCTGCAGTAACCTTGCATCTCTCCTATATGCTTAATGGCCATGCAGTACGATATTCCCTTACCTCTGTAACATCTCTGGTTCTTCTAATGTCTCCTGCTTTGCCCAGGTGACCGAAACTGCTCAGCGATGCACTTACAGTATCTTCTAATGGCTGAATGGACAGGAGGCCATGTATGCTGTATCTGGTTGAGAGTTATAGAAGTATGTGCATGTTGGTTTCCACTCTTCCCATGTTAACTGACTGATTAATTACTGAAATAATTTTGCAATATGTCATTAAAGGTAGCTCTAATTTACTTTACTGAGCTACCAATTTTTCTAAACCACGAGGAATTTGACGTTTTTGAGACGTCTGTTCCTTTGTCACTGTTGTTTGGAATTTGTGAGTCAAAAGTTATTAGGAGTCTGGTGGAAGGACAAGAAATACAGTAATCTCATCTTGTTTGTGTAGAAAAATGGGCAGAAAAAGGTTCATTGAAATAATATATATATATTTTAGATGACATACCCATGGCCTGAATCTGGAGTATCAAAGCAAATGTATTTGCATTGTTTAATCATTTGAAACTATCATGGATGTGGTTTCTAACCCTGTCTTTGTCAAGTTAATTTCACAAAAGTTTGAATTACTTTAAACCAGAAATGTAATATATCAAAGAATTCCCCTATCAATACAGGCCGGGGGAAAAAAGGATAGAGAGCAGCCCTGCCCAGAAGGACCTGGGGGATGAAAAGCTCAACGTGAGCCAACAATGTGCTTTTGCTGCCCAGAAGGCCAATCGCGTCCTGGGCCGCATCAAAAGAAGTGTGGCCAGCGGGTCGAGGGAGGTGATTCTGCCCCTCTCCTCTGCTTGGGTGAGACCCCACCTGGAATACTGCATCCAGCTCTGGAGCCCTCAGCACAGGAAAGACATGGACTGGTTGGAGTGGGTCCAGAGGAGGGCCACGAGATGATCAGAGGGCTGGAACATCTCTCCTATGAGGACAGGCTGAAAGAGTTGTGATTGCTCAGCCTGGAGAAGAGAAGACTCTGGGGAGACCTTATTGTGGCCTTTCAGTACTTGGAGGGTGTCTACAGGAAAGATGGGGACAAACCTTTTAGCAGGGCTTGTTGTGATAGGACAAGAGGTAATGGATTTAAACTGAAAGAGGGAAGGTTTAGACTGGATACAAGGAAGAAATTTTTTTACCATGGGAGTGATGAAACCCTGGAACAGGTTTCCCAGAGAGGTGGCAGATGCCCCATTCCTGGAAACATTCAAGGTCAGGTTGAACAGGGCTCTGAGCTAGGACAGGTGGATGGAGTGGCCATAGTAAGCCTGGAAATCAAAATTGTTATCATCAGATTTGTAGCAATTCAATTCAACTCTAGCCAGCTATTAACTGAAAACATACCAGACTTATTTAGAAAGTCTGAAAATAATTTGGTTTGCTTTTCTCTCTAGCCATACTTATTGCTTGTGAAAAACACCGGATAGAAATTTCTATGAACCAAAGCTTAGAACAAACAGGGATCTACCACCCCATGGGCCTTCACCTTGATTGCAGAGAATGTGTTCTATGCAGGTTTTGGTCTCATCATGACAAAATGTATTTAGATCTAAAGAACTTTGAACCTCCATGGAGCTCTCTGAATAGTACTGCGATCTCAGCAAGATTTTGGTGCATCATTTTAAGTCAGTCTGTGCAATGATGTTCTTTGTGATATGCATGCCCGTTAGGAACTGTACTGAAATCTCATTTCGTGCAGACTATTGAATTACAGATCACTGTTGCCCAAATGGTCTGCGTGATTAATTATGCAAATGCAAAGACAGAATTCTGTGCCTGGAAGTTCTGCAGGACAAGTTTAGGTACAATAAGTGATACCTAATTAATGAGCTTCAGGCTGTTGTAATGAAATTGCTTGCTCAGGGTAGGTATATTAACATTCAAACTTAGTGGTTCTGTTTTTAAACCAAATAAAAATGATTTAAAACAGTTTTTTCTAAAATAGCTTTAACATTTTGGGGTTTAATGAAAAGGGCCTAAATAAAAAGCAAAAAGATAACTAGTAAGTTGTGCCCACAGGTATCATCCACTAGATGCCACTCTTCTCAAGCTATGAGCAGTGGAATATGTCTGCTTAAAATACAATTAAATATTTTCTGTTATTAAAAACCAAAATCTTCATTGTATAAAAAAATTACAGTGCTCAGACTGCAACTGTGAGTTTCTAAGTTGAATTCTTGGATCATTTATTTAAGAACCTAGCTAAAATTGCCTTGTGTTCAGAGGGGTGGAACCTCATTCCACTGACTTCTGAAGAGTCCTCAATGATTTTATGTATAAAATCTCATTTAACTGAAAATGTTGGCCTCTCATCAGTAAATTATTTATTTTTACATCTGTGCAAGAGGTTTTTTCAAAGCATAGTTGCTGAATATAAAAGTATTTTGACAAAAAATAATAAATACCCAACTTCATCTGACTTCTTTTGGTGTTATCACCAGTTACCTGATACGATTCCTTAGTCTAGTCGGATAATAAACAATGGTATGCTTTACAATTGTAATTCAAAGTTTTGAAGAGTCATGCATTTGCTAATAAGGTAATGGAGAACATTTAATCATGGAATCTCACATTCAGTTCTATCGGTGAAGCAGACTCTTAAGCCGTTTAGTCATTCCATTATTTCAAGCCACGCCAGTTGTACTTGTGCTATCTGAATGGATGGATGTTCAGTTGTAGCTGCCCGGCAACTGGAGCCTCTGTCACTTTGTGACACAATGCTGATTATTTTTTTTTTGCTATGTTCTAAAAAGTATATTTTCTTAAGATTTTATAAGCCCATTTTAAAAAGAGGTAACTGGCACAATAGAAATGGTTTCAGTGAAGTCGCCCATCCAAATGACCTTGTTCTTGTTTTCAAGGAGAGATTATATGTGAAAAGATTACCACTTTGGCAGGCATACTTTCCATACGTATACTGCTTGTATAAATACTTGCAGTTGAACTGGGCTTTGTTCTTTACAGTCCTGCTTCCGTGTCGGCTGGACCTTGTAACAGATCGTCTGTTTGTTATCAGCTTGTTAAATTTCTGTGGTGACACATAGTCCACTTTATGATTTCTGTGCATGATAAAGGTGGAAGGGAAGGTGGTTTGTGTTGGAGAGTATATTTGTTTAAATGAAAATAATATTGAGATATAATAACTAAAATAGGAGAATGCTTGGCCATTGAGTGGAGCCTCTTATACCAAACACAAAGAACTTTGCATTCAGTTACTATAAACTTTGCGGTTTCCTTCCACAGGAGATATGCTGGTTTTTTGCATACAGATACATTATGTCTTTTGCCAGTGTTCCACTGACTCTGGTGTCACTGGGAAGAGAACCTAACTGTTCTGGCTTCTAGTATTTCACTCAGACTGCTAAAGTATGCTTCTCCTTTGAAAAAGACTTCAAGTATTACTTAGTATCTGCTTATCATTCAGAGATTTGCTTTGTGAATACTCGATGCCTTATTATCCCACATTATTCCTTTTTCATTGTTATGACTTCTGGTTTTTTGATAGGTTGATTGAGATGGCAGGAAACAGGTTCCCTACTTATTTTGACTCAGATGAAAAGCTGTTCTGCATGACCCGTAACATTCACCTGTATCGAGAGCTGACCTGTGGCAGTGTACTGAACAGGTATTCTTTTCTAGAGTTTAAAAAAAATAAAGACCATTTTGACTGGATTTTCTATAACAATATTTGGTTTATATCAAAGTTTTACGAAGAGTAGTTTGTTTATTTGGGGCTTTTTCATGATGATAACAGCATGGTCTCCAACAAAGTAAAATGGCTACAGGAAGACTGATGTTGCTCTTCTCATTTTATAGGATGTTGACTAATCCACATTCGCTTGGTGTTTTCTAATTCCTAGTAGACAATTTCTATATGATCTGATCCCTGTAAGCCTTTTGAGGGCTTCACGTGACAGGTCTTATCTTGTCTTTGATTATGGAGAGACCGTAGTATAAGAGTTAGGTTTTCCATGAGATAGGAGTTTGCTCCTCCAAAATGCAGTTTACTTCCAGGAAGACTGGGAACCCCTCCAGCAGTGGGAAGGAGGAATTGTTTCACAGTCATCAGCCTGAATGCTGCTGTTGGCAGCGTGTTATATTGTCGTGTTGTTAATTTGTGAATGCATTTTGCAATGAAAATGAATTAAGTTATATCTTTCCATCACCTTATGTATTTTTATGTTAGTGGGAGAATTAGTTTCAGAATAGTTTCTTCTAGTTCAGCTTCATCAAAGAACAGCTGGTAAAGTATTATCAATGGGTTAGGTTTGGCATACGGTCTTTTGAGGTGTATGGAAATGGATTTGACCTTCTGCATATAGAGACACCAAGGATTCTGATGTTGGCAATGGGATGCTGCTACTACGAGCAAAAAGGCACAGTTTCAACATCCACTAAACTTGCTGGCTGCCGTTCAGGGGTTGTACAGCATAGAGTTGATAATGACAGGTTCTTCCAAACCTCTCTTTTGGAGAGGTCCTGCCTTGGATTATGTGGTCCACTGGAGTCTGAGATTCCTTTCCAAATCTCTTCAATACATGCAGATGTTAGTGAAGGTGGTGTGTGTGGGAGGGGGAAAGAGGGGTTGACTTTCAGCTAATTAAAGTAAACCTTTTTTTTAAACAACTTCAGGGTTATAAAATGGTTCTAAATAATGTTATCAATGACTGGGGTTTTTTATTGTTTTTTTCTTTTTTAGGATTATGTCTTTGGAAGAAGAAATTATTTCAAAGAAAGTTAAACTCATAATAATTGACTCTGTTGCTTCAGTTGTCAGAAAGGAGTTTGACACAAAACTCCAAGGCAACCTGGCAGAGAGAAGTAACTTTTTGACTAGAGGAGCATCAGTGTTGAAGTATTTGGCGGAGGAGTTCTCAATACCAGTAAGTTCTTCCTCCTTTCTTAAGTTTTTGCCTTATAGTATCAAGTAGTAAAATCTGAGAAGAATGAAAATGACAAGAAGATGAAAACCAGAAAAAGCTTCTAGCAGGAATCTTTAAGCAGCTGGAAAATAGTTGGGAAATGGGCAAATAATAACTGTTCTGCTTGGTGTATTTTTAAATTTTTTTTTTTATTTAGTACTTCAAATAGGCATTTACAAGATTCTCCAGGTGTGTTTCTATTTTTTTGTTAAATCTCATATTTTACTTTGCTGCCACTAAATATTGCTTACCCTTCTGGGGTAACCCTTATGGTTCCCTTCCAATGCAATGCTTACTCTAACTAGTTCATACTCTGACTAGGTGAAGATCTTTTTCTGCCTGTCCTTTCTACTCAAGTTTATAGAATCTCAAAAAGGTCTTATACTCTGGAGCAGCATAAATTCCTTTTGTGACTGATAATGTATGCTAATTAATGCAGAAAGGAAAGTAACAGCTCAGCAAATCCTTGTCTGTGGATTTACCTGTAAAATACACGGAAGACACAGACAATCAGTGCAGGGACTGGGTGGAACTGAATGAAAAATGCTGTGGATGTAAGCTGCATAAGTGTGTGTGTGTGTTCCTTCGTTATATGATCCACCAAGGATCATATCAAGTCAGAAGATGTCAGTGAGACTCAGCTCTCGGAAGTATTTCTGAGCATGGGTAGCCTACTCATCACTCCAGTGTAAGAGAGAAACACTGACAAGAACTTAAGTAAGACTGGTGAGGCTTTTTCCCTCTGATGCTCCTGTCACAGCAACTATCATACCAGAAATATACACGTCAGAGGTATGGAACTGGCTGACTTAAGAGGAATGGTTCTCCTTCTGCCGTGTAATTTCTGAAGGCTTTTGATGGAGAAGATTAAACCCTGTGTAAGTGCCTTTAAAGTTCAGGTATAAAAGATAGCATCCTAATTCATCCTACATAAGAAGAAAATAAAGCTTGAAGGTTTAAAGGTTCCCATTATGTTAATGCTTTGAGGCACTTGCGATACCTGGTGTGCTGGTGCTGTCCTTGTTTCTCAGTGTGAAGACTTTGATAAGGAGTTCTGGAGTTTTGGGCTCTGGTCACAGCTCTTTTTGAATGGGTCCATGAGATATTTACCTTTTAAATAAAATCTTTAAAGAGCTGTGTAATTATATGTAAATACACAGATTGAAAGCTTAAATATTTTTAAAGCACCTATTCATTATGTTTATCAATTTATTCAATGGAAATCCAACTATATTTTCATTTATTGTTATCTTTAACATACATTGCTTGTGGGTTGGTTCTGGAGTATTTTAAAGATTTGTTAAATTTTATTTTACAAAATAAACTGTAGCTACTGCTATTAGCTAAGAATTCTAGAATGGCCTTGGCTAAAGATTTGGGTTCTTGCAAACGCGGATGTCTGGTCTGTGTATGAGTAACAAGCAAAATCCAACAGCAGCTTGTGTTATGCATCTGTGAGTGTTGGTGCGTACTAGAGATAAGTCTGCCGTTGCGTATGATGCATTAACCTCTGCTACTTGAGGTTACAGAGGATCTGAGGTTCCAATTATAAATAACTGCGTTGGAATTATTCCAGTTGGTTTTACTTACACAGAAAATCATAAATATAAATTTGAGACTAAAAGAACATTCGAAAGGATGGAAAGTGATTTTGATCACTAATAAATTGGAGACATGAAACAATATGTAACGCTTATTTCATGCCAGAATCAGTGCAGCTAAATATTGAGTTGGGCATTAAGTGGGGGAACTCAATCTGAGACTCTGAAAAAGATTTGGAGTTGATGACTGATAGGAGTGGAACTTGAAGTCAGTCCTTTTGGCTGAAGCTTAAAAGTCTGGTGAAAAACTTTGAGTAGTTGAGCAAGGGAATCAGAAATAAGTAAGTTGTGAATTATCTAGTTGGCTGCAACTGTGACTGGAGCAGTAAATCTGGTGTTAACGGGCCAGGGAGGATGGTGAAAAATCAGCTTCCAGAGAATACCCTTGAGAATTACTGGGAGAAGGGGAGAACAGTCTCAGTAATTAAGATGTAAGGTGCTTGCTTTGTTTAGTTTAGCTAAGGAAATGTTAAGGGTCTCTTTATTAGTCAATATGTACCTTTCTTGAGGAAGAGGTATTTGATAAGAGCAACCTCCTCTTCAGCTGACAAAGGTATACCACAGTTCTGTGGTTGGAAGTTGAATCAAGCAAGTTCAGACTTCAAAAAAGGGGTGTGTTCTTACTGGACTAATTAATCATTGGAATGCCTTACTAAGCATAAATAGCTTCTTGTCACTGAGCATTTTTAAATGGGCTCTCTTTCCCATTTCCTGAAGAGGAAATGGGTTCAAATAGGATTAAATTTGGGAAAACCCTGTACTACCATGTTATGATGAAGTTCAAATGAGTTTAACGCAGCTCTTTCTGTTGGCATTGTAAAGTCTCTGGCTGTTTATAATTGTGTGTTCATGATGTCAGGATATCGAGTTTGAAGAGCAAAAGTGACTGGCTTTCATAGCTTTTGCCAAACTCAAAGGGAGCTCTTTCAAACCCAAGTATCTCTACATCATATGAAGTACTCGAAAAAAAGCTGACCACCTCTGCCTGAAAACTGATGGCCATTGTTCAGTAACCTCTCTGCGTCTCTATTTTCAGTTTGTAAAATGGGAATAACAGAGCTGTTAGTTGTGAGGATGCTGTGAGGGGTAGGGTCATTACTGTTCAGAAAGCATTCGTACTGTGTCCGTGAACAATGTATAGATGGAAAGTAGCGCTTGTTCTCCTAGTGTAAAATTTAAATAACGTGTAGTAAATTAAACCTTAGTCCATCTTTTGAGATGAGAAAAAAATACGAAACACATTCATTGAATGACACCATCTTAGTCACTGAATGAAGCAAGTGAAAAACCTGTGATTGTAAATTTTTGCTTGACTTAGTGGTTTTCAAATTTTTTTGTTTGTAAAATACAAAGAAACACGAAGCTTTTTTTTTCCTTATGTATGGATGTTAGTAAAACATAAGTTGTTTCTTGAAAAGTGAAATATGGTGCCTGATTTCCTTTTTTAATCCCTTTGCCTAACTTAGCAGTAAGCCCGGTTCCATCCTAGGCTCTTTAAACGATGCCAGGACAAGGGGCAGCACAGGGTTTGGATCGCCTGTGGTTAAATGACAGGCCACCTGGCAGCCCTGCTGATGACTGAACAGTCACTGAAGCATTTTCCTCTGTGGGGCACTATGTAGTAGTGTCCCTTTTTCCCCTTCCCTGCACATAGCTGTGACCAAAACCTACTTTTTTTCTGATAGGTTTGTTTGAAAATAGGCAGTCAGATCAAAAGTGACTGCTAGAAACTGAGAAGGATAGTTTGACTATAAATTAAACAAAAAGCCCTTTGTTTTTGAAATCCAGTGAATATGTAAAGCTGTATGAAAAGTTTACATTACATTTATCTGTTTTAGAGCATGCTGTACTTGAGAACATGTGGATCTAAATGTTTTCTGTTACAATGTGTGTTGATGCTCTCTACCAGATTACATATTTAAGCAGCAGTAATCAGTCCTAGATGTTTCCTGTCTAGTTCTTGGCCTCCTTAGCCTTCTTAAAAAGAACAGAAAACAAAATACGCTTTGGATTTTCTTTCTTCTTTTCTTCCATATTAATAAGCAAGCTATTCTTAGTAAGTGATATTCAGTAAAAGTAGTTTAGTGTTAGTGCTGGTTGAGAGAAGTGATTTCTCCATTTCAGTGAAGAGCTAAAACTAAAACCCAGTATGACTAGAATTGTTTTTGAGATTTAACTGTTTAGCTTATAAAAATTGTTTTTTGTAGAACCCGGTCTGCTAGTTGCTAGTACTTGAGAAAATGTGTGAAGCTGGCTAGACATCTCTGTGGAAAAGCTCTCTAAAAGTGGCAGTTGAAAGCCAAACTGCTTTAAGCTTTCTTTTAAATGTGAAATTGAGGCTGAAGATGAGACTTGCTTTGTAAATTCCTAAGGCTAATCGAATTACAACACTGCCTGTCCATTATACTTTCATCTGGGTTGTGTTCTTAAATCTGTGAAGTGAATCTTTGTTATTTCTGGTAAGGATGTTGGTTATCATTACTACCAGCAAATGTATAATAGTGTCTTTCATTCTTTTTCTTTTTTTTAAATTGTTCCTTCTGAGAATATGAAGTAGCTTAGGAGGAGAGACTTTCATCTCTTAAATCTCTCTTGTGATTTATAGTGCAAATGAAAGACAAACCTTACATAAATATCTCTAATGCTAAGTAAGTTAACAGTAGTCAAGAAGCCCATAATTTCCACAGGTAACATTTTTCCCCTTTAGATGCCATGTGCTCCATTAAAAACCTACAAATTCACTTTATCAGCATTGATAATATGAGAGCAATTAAAGCTGTCATAATCAATTTTCTTTTCACACTCAGTTCTCACATTTTTTGTTTCAGTGCTTCACACTCACTTACACATTCTGCTCTGTAAACTTTATACCTAAGATTTTAATTTGCTTTGGAAGCCAAATGTTTAGCTAAATATATATTTGGTTTTATGTTCTCTAACTTTTTTCTTCTCAAAATCAACTTACATGCGCAAATTACTTGACATCTGCAGTGCCTTTTCTGCTGTCTTTGGTTAATTGAGTTTAATGGTGTCATCTCAGCGTCCTGCAGTAAAGCGTCTCAAGATTGAAGTGCTTCTGTTGGCAAAGACAGAATATTCAAACTCTTAATTTTCTCTTTCTTTATAAGCAAGTATTTCCATTTGGCCTCATCCTTGGTTCTGTTTTATTCTGTTTCCATGTAGATGGTTGCTTGTCAGCTCCTCTGCACCTCTGCTATTGATGTCTGATATTTGAAAATACTAGTTTGTGGAAAGCTAAACAAATACCAAAATGGAAGATTTCTGAAGAAAAGTTGTTTAAATGCCAGTTCCCTTTGAATGGGTAATAAGTATGTAGAAAGGCTGTAAAAAATGGATGGTTGATTTATTGTTACAGTATGTAACAGCACTGTATGCTTACTTTTCCAAAACTATGGAGATACTTTAGACTTACAGGTGAATTTGTCTATATCTGGACTGTAAGCTGCCGAAATGCAAACTTCATTTTTGTACTTGGCTAACAAAAATTATTTTTAATACCAGTGTTACAGAAACAGTAATTGAATTATCTTTGGAAGTTGTTTAAACCTAGAATAAGAAAAACTTTTGTCTGCCTCCAAAACTCCATTTTGAAATTTTCTAAAAAGAGAAATATCTTATATGTTACGCCATATCAAAACATGTGTTTTTTTAATGAAGAGCTAACCTTATCAGAAGAAAACATTTTGGAATTGAGTTACCAGAATTTTACTAGACATATTTAGGACAGAGGTGGTTCAAACCGTTTCTAGTGGTGAGAATTCAGTGGAAAGTATGGGTCCTTTTCTGTTGAGCTGCTGTTATTTATGTGAAGTGTCTCCTTGCTCAAATTCCAAGCATATTTTGTGTTTGTGTACGTATGTGAAATTGAATACCCTTCCAACTGCTAATAGGAGGATCTATATATTTCTGCATAATCACCCTGAACTCCTGGCTATCTGCTTGCTGCAAAAGGTCGAGGCTTACCTAAAAATGTAATTCTCCCTGCAGTGTGGCTGTGCTGCTTGCTTTGTTTCTCTTCCATTTGAGTAGCTTTTGTGATCCTTTTTAAAGAAGTCTGTATATTTCTCTAGGGAGGAGCATGAAAATTAAAATAAAACTGTGTCTGTTTCCTTAGAAGACACAGAATAGTGCTTCTGAACTTGCAGAATCTTATAAAGATAATTCACCAGCTTCTTGGAGAAACCTAGTTGTCCTTCTGTGAACGCAATAGCATGAAAAGATACTAGTGTCCTATGCTAATTGTATTGTGAACATTATCCATAGAAGCGTAAATATTTAGATTAATGTAGATATTGCAGAATTTGCCAACTTTTGTTATTCTGTATGAATTAAAGAAACATTGAATACCCTTAACTTTGTGTTGAGCCATGAAAAACAGTAGTTAATTTGTTTCCTAAATCAGGAAAATTGCTTCCAAAACTAACTTTCTTCTAGTAAAGAACAAGTCCTGTTCTCTTCAAGATGTTTCACTCCCCCTGGGCTAAAATTCAAGTTGGTGTTCATGTCCTCATTAAATGATGAACTGAGCAGCCCTAGAAAATTATGTTTGTGCTAGCTGTATCAGAACTTTTGGTTTTAAACATACTCTTGAGGAGTGACTGAGGGAGCTGGGGTTGTTCAGCCTGGAGAGAAGGAGGCTGTGGGGAGACCTTGTCGCTCTCTGCAACTGACTGGAAGGAGGTTGTAGCCAGGTGGAGGTTGGTCTCTTCTCCCAAGTAACAGGCGATAGGACAAGAGGAAACAGCCTCAAGTTGCACCAGGGGAGGTTTAGACCGGATAGTAGGAAAAAATTTTACACAGAAGGGGTTATTAAGCATTGGAACAGGCTTCCCAGGGTTGAGGCACCATCCCTGGATTTAAAAGACGAATAGGTGTAGTGCTTACAGATATGGTTTAGTGATGGTTTTTGTCAGTTAGGTTGATGGTTGGACTAGATGATGTGAAAGGTCGCTTCCAACCTAGGCAATTCTATGGTTCTGTGATTCTTTTAGTGCAAAGAGGATTACCTAACTTTGTTCAGTGTGCTTCATCAGTTTAAGTAACAAGTAGTTTGTGAAACAAACAAAACATTTTATGTTAAGATTTCCTCCCATGTTATTCTTAGTGGTATTTTTGTGCCCAGAACGGAGTCTATAGCTTTGGTTTTTTAAATTAAATATTGTAGTGTTACCCTTTGTTTTCTCACAAAAACCTGCTTAAAAAACAAGTGTCAGAATTTCACGTATATGTGAACACTGCTGTTTGTATAATGTGGTTTGGAATGAATCTTAACTTGTGTTATTGTTTAATTAGGAAAACAAAATGGTTAAAGGTGACTTACAGACCAGAGTTCGTTCTGTGTCCTTGCTAAAACTTCATAAATCCAGTTTTTGTTGGCCGATTGTTTATGTTTCAGTTATCCCTCTGCTCTACAGTACTGAGCAAAAAATAGTTTTGACAAAAGGGAGTTAATCCAACTGCTAAGTGTCATTAGTTAGTGGCAAAGTTAGATGGTTTTGTCTTCTCGTGTGGCAGTTAAAAATTATTCTTGAAAGGCACAACTTTGTTTTAGTTTAAAATGACTGGTTAAAATGAAATTATAACTATCTTCAGTACTGCTGCCATCTGTGTACTTTTTTTATACGTGTCTGGAGAATACACATTTCTGCATCTTATGGCCCAACACAGTGTTCCTTTTGGACTGTCTATGCTCATAAAATGTTTAATACTGCTGAGGAAAAGAAATGAGAAATAGTAGAGCAGTTTCCTGTTTTCATGTGGTGGTGAAGTATAGAAAAGGAGGTAGTTTAAAGTTATGTGATACTGGAATTCAGTTTTCTTTTAAAGTATTCCCTCCATTGCTTTTTCCATTTTACAGTGCAAGTGACTTTGCCAAAAGCTATCATTCTGCACAATTGCACATATGAAATTATGTAGGAGGCAGGCACCAGCATTAACGTATAGGAGAGGGAGTTGAAAGGAATGAGATTTTATTACCAGATTTGTTTTTGATCTGCTATACGACCATGGACAAGGCTTGCTGTAAAGAAGGGCAGACACTTTCCCTCATATTTGCCTTGAATTGAATTTCTGAAATACTTTATCCAAAATAAATTAGCCATTTCTTGTGTCTTCTGTTGTTCTCATTTCACTTCTCTGTGTTTCTTCCAGCTGATTTACCCCATCTTGAAAGTGGGGTGACCAAAACTGAGCCAGCATTCCAGATGAATCTCTAACGATGTTCTGGTATGGAGAAGGATTTCTTCTCATGCCTTGCAGGACATCCTCTTGTTTATGCACCATAGTACACTGGTTGCTTTCTTTGCAACAGCCTGATGTCATTTACTTACCATTCATTAAAACCCTGGATCCACATCTGCTGACCTTGTTACTTCTCCTTCTAATATGTTATTTTTCCTGACTTGTCAAGATGGTTTTGAATTCTAATCTTATATTCTAATGTACTTGCAGTCTCTTCCCTGGTCTCCTGTTTTTGCAAGCAAAATGATCGTTCTTTCTATTACAGATTCTTTGTATAACTATTGGATAGAACCAGACTTTGAGCAGACTGTACCACTTTGTTCAGTAAGAGACCTTTAAACACTGATAACTTCTATGTGTCATTTTCCAGTAAATTTTGCATCTACCCTGCAATAGATTCATGTAGGTTATATTTCTCTAGTTGAAGTAACATACCTATATAAGACTTTCTACTGCTAAAATAAAACCACAGAGTTTGTTTTTGTTTTTTTTTACTGACTTGTCATGTTGTTACTTTGTATGTGCTGTAGAAAACAACTGTAATTGTACTAGGGCTTTTATGTCTTTTATTGGGAGTTTAGGCTTTGGCAGATGTGCTGTTTTGACTGTGTGAAAAAGTGCCTGAACCTTTAGGGCAATAATCTATTTGTGACTCTGCAGAGAAGTACTTATGTTTTGACTATTTCATTCTTTTCACATTTTCTTGTACCTTCTTCTCGTCCTTTGATTTTATTTAAACTGTATGTTCTCAAGGAATATTTCTGCATTTGCAGAATGTGTAACTGGAAGTGATTCTAGTCTCTAGACAGGATAGCAGTATAAAGAATAGTTGACCAGATTACAAGTTGTTGGAAAGATTTTACCTGTGTGAGCTCAGTATACTAATAAGTTGTTTTATTTCCAAATTCTCTAGAGTTTGTTTGCTTTATGGTTATTCAGCCCCAGGGCTTCTGGGAATAAAGAGGATCTATTCTGCAATTGTTACTCCTAAATAATATTGTACCAGCCCCCTGAGGTGTAAAGGGATGGGGATAAGAGGAAATTAAGATTGGGCAATGCATAAAATACAAATGTGCCCAGAGATCAAAAGTAAAATCTTATTTGCTTAGAAACTGGTAGTAGTAGAGATGATTGTATCTCTTCCCTCTTTGTGTCTACAGGACTGCTTTGTGAGACTGTTGCATTTGTGTGGAACCAGGTGTGCTGCTGGGGCTGCTTTTTCATGAAGTATTGTCTGGAAGCTTCACAGTGCAGTCTGCTTGCTGCTGTTAATTAGAGACCCTGCCTTTTTCAGTCTGCAAAATTTCCTTTCCTTCCACATGTGGTTGGATGGTAATAACAGACAACCAGACCAAACTATTGCAGCTAGATGGTTGATGATCCTGTGGTGCCTTGAAAATTGGAGTATCTAGGTTTATAAGACAGGCTTTTCAGTCTGCCCTTTTTCTTCTACTGTTGAGGCTCTTGTGCATTAGAAGAGTTGTGGGGTGTGCTCTGGTTTCCCTCCTCTGTTGTTTTTGGAGTTAGAATCTGTAAGCTATAACATAGGGTCTCCTGAGCAATTTCATTCTGATTTTTCTACAAGAAGACTCTATCTTCTTTACTGAGAATGTGTATGTTTTGTATCATTGTTCATTGAAGTTGCAGCTATCTGTGCTGATTTATTCACCGCAATTTTCTATTTAAAGAAGGAAACCCATCATTTTAACAGCAAGCATTTTAATTCATTTGGCAGAAGTTCAGTATAATCGGACTGAGGGATATGAATTCCAATGAGAATCTACACGATTTTCGTAACCTCATCAAAACTGTCATCTTGCCTCTTGCTAAAATGCATAGCTATATCTCATTTGAGAGTATAGTACTGCTGTTGTAATATTCTAGGTAAACAAAATTAAATTTAGAGGCTTTAGAGGTTTTGCAGAATTCTAGTTAGACAGGACTGACTGAGATGCTGGTTTTTGTTGATGAGACTACATCTGAATTTCAGTAAGACAGCATCTCTCCCTCTCAGTACTCTGTTAACGTTTTTGGTACTCTGATTTGGATGAGCTGCATTGCCCGCTCCAGAATATAAATCACTTTCCTTGTCTTTAGAGTCTAGTATTTTCCATACTTTTGTATTTATCATATCTTATACTTTTGACCTTGGGTAGAGAGTGCTCTGCTCTTCAATGATATCTGAGGTCTTAACTGGATTCTTGGCACATGGTGGTATTATATTTTTCATGATGTGCTGATTACCAGAATCACCTCTAATACATGAATTAAACACTACTTCTTGATCCAACTGAAACCCTTAGCTCTTGTAGAGGAAAATTTTTTTAAAAAGAGCTTAATGGTTAGATGCATTTTTTAGCTTCATAAAGGTCCCCCCTAGGGAAAAGGGGAGCCTGTTCAGGGCTGCAGGCAATTACCAGTGCTCTGGGTACATTAGTTCTCAAGAACATTAGTTTAAGCAAACCAGCTTCAGATGTTGGCGATCTTTGAAACGCCAAACTGAAGTTATTTCTCTGCAAAGCCTATGGACAATACTAGCAAGGTACAACTGGATAATTGGAAGTTTGATGTAGGCCTATGTCTTTGTTTCTCTATCAGTCTTGAATTTGTGCATCACCAAGTGTATGTTAAGTCTTTTTTTTTTTTCTTCCAGTAGTCGTGAGAGAAGATACAGTGAACGGTAAGCTAGGTTTGAAGTACTAAGATGATTTTTTAAAAAATTCAGACCCTTGCCTTCTGTTATTTTCTGTGATTTCCTTAAACAATATCTTATTCTAACAAACCTCCCATCTGCCCAGAGATGTTTGGAATGACATCTAGGAACTGTTCCCTTCTGTCTTTAGCAAATTCTCTCAGTTCTCCAGAAACAGTATAGGAGCCTGCTGCTTGCCTTTTTAGTGTTATGTCCTTTACATATCCTTTTCTAGCTTAGATAGTGAAGAGCTTGTTTGGAAGAGGAATTGATTGATGAAACATGTAAGGTTTGCTTGTGCCATGAACTGTTTGTGGGGAAAATTCTTAACCCAAAAAGTCTTCTGAATGTGCACTGTCACAGGGATTCCCGGGAGGGTATATACAACTAGCTGCTTAAGGATGGCGTGTGTTGGGCTTGTATATCTTTCTCTGGCTGCATGGAAGAGCTCCATGTCATGGCCCTTCCTGGCATTGCAATGGAAACAGTCCCACTTGGGCAATGAGCACCAAGTTTCTGAGGAGCATATGCACAGAATTAGTACACTGTGTATTAGAACAGATACGCTCTACGCTGCTTCTGCAGTGCCCCTAAAATGGAGCTACTAGAAGCAGAGAGATGCTGCTGAAGCAATTTGTGAAGCCTGCTTCTGCTTGTCATATTTTCAAGGAGCAGATTTGCAATAGTAAAGGAGATTGTTATTGGCTGGAGATACTGTTTTGGGGCTGGCAGGGGTGCTTACTGCTCTGCCTCCTTTTTCAGTTGGCTTAAGGGAGCAACAGAAGAGAGGAACTAAAGTGGTGAAAGCTGCTGCCTGGAAATCCACTGACCCTGCAGCCCATTCTGAAGTTATCCTTAGGAAAGAAGTCTACCAGATGCAAGGTGCAAGCAGAATAAATTATCTATGCAAATCATACGTGGCACATGGGTAGCAGGTTAATTGAGCCTGCATTACAGGAGGTTTGAGTAGTCCAAAATCAAGAGGTAGTCAACCAATGTCAGATATTAAACAGCAGCAAAAGGACAATACGTGCCTTTTTTCCTTCCTACTTGCCCTATAATTCCTTTCAGTATAGAGTTTGCAACTGGTTCATACTTGCTGATGAGCCCGAACAAGGCTGTAAACAATCTGAAAAGCAGCCCAGGAAATAAAATTTAGTGGGCAGTTGTGCAGCTGAGCTGGCACTAATGAAGGCAGAAAGGAGGGGCAGGAACGTGTGGTTTCTGGCAGCAGCACAGATTTTGAATATAAAACTGCATCTTCAGTAAAAAGGATGAGTATGAGTAAAAATGCGAGCCAGGTTATTATTCAGAACAAGCAAAGAAAAAGAGTGTGAAGTGCTTGGAACATCCTTTAAACTTTTAACAGCTCTAGGAAGGATTTTGTTATTATCATTATTACAGTGCTTTGTACTTTGACTGAAGGTGAGCAAATGCCTGGCTGCATACAGCCTATCCTTACTTTGCTTAGGGCTTCTGTGCATTGTTAGGTCAGTGTCCTGTTTTTAGTCTGCACGTTCTGGTTTGAAAATGCATCATAATATGCTGTATTTGAAGTTGTAATATATCCATGCATAATGAATTATAGCTGAGGTCAGAAACTATGCTGAATAGTAGATTTTTAAACCACAGTATTTCTTCCTATGCTAAAATTCAGAATGAAATGTATAACAATCCATAAAATAGCTGGTACAGTTCATAACATGCTTGCATTCCTTCATTATTAATAGTTTCATATCCATCTGTCAGCATGCTATGGCTAAACCATTAGCCAAGATTTTGCAGCTGCTGCTTTACAAGACCGTAGAATGTAGTTATCTCCAGCTCCTGTTTTTTGTCTACTAGTAAGAGCAAATTTTACAGAGAACTCACTAAATTGTCCAAGACTGTAAGTTCAGTTCTAGGTGAAAGTCTGTGATCTTGATTTAACTTACTTGGCCTGTGTTACTTTTCCTGTTATTTCTTTTGTTTGAATGACATTGGTCACAGCAGTTTTTCAAGTAATAGTGGTTTGTTTGATCTCATTAAATGTTCTGCACATAGCTGTTGTAGTCCTGTATTTTTGTAGTCGTATTTTTAGGAACGTTTTGTGCAAGTTGTAGTTGCTGATTTGATCTGAAGATAGAGCCCCTAGAGAGGCCTGGTTTGAGATGAATGGGTCTAGGGTAGTATGTGTGGGGTTATTTGTTTTGGCTCCCTCCATTAAAACATGGATGAAGGTGAATATTCTTTGCAGCAAAGACAGCTATTGATATATAAAATAGTTTGTATGTAGGCTGCCAAACTACTTTGTGCATATTACTGAACAGCTACTGGAGAATAACAGTTAAGATTATTGCTAAATGAAAATAATTTCATACTAGTTACTTGGAGACACAGAGTTTCTAGAAGTATTTGTATCATCCGGTGCCTCTGTGTGTGTGCATGCTTTTGAAATTCTAATACTGTCAAATTTCAAAGGCCACAATTTGTAAATCATGATATCTGCTTTCTCTCCTATTTTTGGTGCCAGATAAAATCTGTTAACATAAATATGAAATTTTTAGATGATAAAGTAGTACTTGTGTATATATACAAGGTTCTGTCTTTGAGAATAACATTATTTACGCTGATAGGATGTAATGAAATCTTTGCCATCTTATAAAACCTGGTGCTAGGGTATAAATTGCATTTTGCATACTTGATGGTCTCACCTACATTCAGTCCAGTCGTTCCCCTCTGACTGGACCACCAGTATGTCAGACCTCTCACCAGTTTAATATGGTGGTTGTTGAAATACATACCAACAGATTACGTTTCCATTAATTTCCCAAGCCTTAAACTTGTTATTTTCATGCCAAGAGCAAACTATTACCAGATATTATTATAGAGTGGTAGCAGACCAGTCTGTTACGAGGCTTGTATTTCAGTTGCCTTAATGTCTTGTTTGCTTGGTTTTCTTCTGATGTTGGAGTGTTCCTCAATGATGATAGTTTGAAAGAATATCTGTCTTCTATTTGGCTATTTTAATACTAATTTTTACTTCAAGTTCTCTATTTGCCCTTAAGCACTGCTATATTTAATATTGTTTGAAGTTGGCTTTGCAGTTTCTTCTGAAGGAGTAGCTGACTAGCAATAATAGTGATGTGTTTAATTTGTGCAGAAGGTGTACTGTTTCTTCTTGGTCACTGCAATTAAGTCCTTTGGATGCTAGAGGTAAGGTTTGCGTATTGGTGAATACGTCGTGAATTGACCTAACAATGACCTAACTGCTGCTTTTCTTCATAAGGTCTCCCAAATGTAAGGAGATACTAAACGGAGGAGATCTGTGAGTAGCTGTGAATAGGCAATGAGAGCTTATATAGCAATACCATTTACACAACTTGATTTGCTGTTACTAGAGTACAGTAAAATACTGGATATCTGTGAATTTCACCGACTTGTTAGGAATTACCAATGCAGCCTGAACGCTAGGTGCTGCTGAAAAATGTGAACTTGGCCCTATTAGAGTTGTAGAGCCTTCTGGAGTTTTGAGCAGAAAACATAAGAATTTGTAGCCAGGCCTGAAGCGTATGCACATCATGCTGACAGTGTAATCTATTCCATTGAATATAACTTCAATATTTATGTAAATTTGGGTTTTTGTAGCTACGGTGTTCCTCAGATACTGAGAATGTCCAAAGAAATGCTAAGTAATTGAGAACAATCAGTCACGTTACCAGGGTTCATCTGAAAGTTAGACAACATTGACTGTCTTGGCATATAGCAAACTGCCTTCTTTCTAATAGTTGAATACCCGACACTCAAGATTCTGTTGTTTAAGAAATCATATAAGTCATTGGCATTTTTTAGGCAAAATATGATTTAGATTTGGTTCATAAATTTTGCTACATGTGAAACTAAAATAAAATGTCTTTGGTAGCAGGGAAAGATGCCTGGTTCGTGATGAGGTGGTGTCAGTGGTAAAAGTCTCATAGGTTGTATTCCTGAACTCTAAAAATAGATACAAAATCAATTATTATTACATGCTTCTGTCAGAAACTATAGATGGAATTACAATGTTACGTTATTTTATCAATCATAGAATCATAGAATCATAGGGTTGGAAGGGACCTTAGTAGATCATCTAGTCCAACCCCCCTGCCAGAGCAGGGCCACCTTAGAGCAGGTTGCACAGGAACCCATCCAGGCGGGTTTTGAATGTCTCCAGAGACGGAGACTCCACCACCTCCCTGGGCAGCTTGTTCCAGTGCTCTGCCACCCTCAAGGTAAAGAAGTTCCTCCTCATGTTTAGGTGGAACTTCCTGTGCTCAAGTTTGTGCCCGTTACCCCTTGTCCTATCACTGGGCACCACTGAAAAGAGCCTGGCCCCATCCTCCTGACACCCACCCTTCAAGTATTTATAAGTGTTAATTAGGTCCCCCCCTCAGACGCCTCTTTTCCAGGCTAATGACAAAGTTTTTCAATAATCTGCCTACTGACACAGCCTACGACCTCAGGGTATTTTAATTGCTACAGCTTTTTTCTCAGCTTCAGTAAATCTGCTTCCTAGTTCGGAGTAGTAACTGTTGAGGTAAGGATAAAGTGAAGAAAGATTGATAGGGAGTGGTGTGAAAGGTTTTTATTAGCTCAATTGATATGGTCAGGAAAAGGGAGAGCTTTTCACTAGAAACCTGAAGAGGCACTTGGGAAAACCAACGTGTCAGTTGGCTTGGTAAAGGGAATATTTCTGCCTGTAAATTTTCCCTGTCTAGTTTAGAGTCTGTAGAGTTGCTGATGAGCACAGACATAGCTTTTTTTTCCCTAGTTTTTCTGTGTCATTGAACCTGAAAATATCTTTTATGTTTCAATTGCGGTTTTGTAATATACTGTAAGACTCGTGCCATTTGCATCCCTTTGTATGTGAGTGATCTAGTAAAGTATGCAGTACTTATATACTTGATGGTTTGGAGTTAATCAGTTTTCTGGGGAGATCTGCTCTCCTGGTTGTAGGCATGTGGAAATTCTAACAGAAGAGTAGAGACAGCAGAAATTTTTGTTAAATAGAAATACTTGTAAGACATTTTGTAGAGTGGGCAGCTTTTAGTTTGTTTTGATGGTACTGAAATGGAAGCAGAAAGCTGACACTCCTCCTTCTTCCTGCACCAAATTTTAAAGCAATTGGAAGTGCAAACTGACACCCTTTGGACCTCTCTTGAGTTTTTGCCGTCATCACCATGGTTGACGTGTACCCTTGGTGCTTCATCTCGTGTACATAGCAGCTAAGAGTCTCTCCTAAAGGTGTTCTTTTTCCTTTGCTTCAGTACGTACTCAGTGTGCTTCAGTATGTACTTGAGCTATCTCCAAATGGAGTTCTCTTTTGCAGGTGACTATCTTTCATTGGTTTGTTTTTTCTCTTATTGTCTCTAAGGATAAGGTGATAGGAATCCAGTGTAAAGACACCTTAAAATCTACCATCTTGTTATACCAGTCACAATATTAAATCTAATTTCAATATTAGGAGTGATTTTTTCCTTTGAAAGTGTGAAGAAAGTGGCAGCATGAATTAATTACACATCTTTGTGTTAATTTCTCGCTAGTCATCTTTTTTCCATTCCCCTCATATTTTATCTGTTCAAGGCTGAAGAGATGTTTTCCGTGTTCCTTACAACAGCAGTCAGTTTACAGTGCCTATTTAGTCACTGTTGAATTTCTTGGGTTTTAATGTTTTCTGAAACAAACGCAACCATGGTGTCTTGGTCAGTTGGAATGAAAATGTGCGTGGCTAACAAATTCAGATATACTCATGAGACTTAGACTCACTAATATTTTATATTTGTGGTTGAAGGTTAAATTTCACTGGTAATGCTGTGGGATTCTACATATATATGTATATATACACACATTAATGCAGTTTATTTTACCTTTGTTTTTACAGAAGCATTTGTGCAGCATAGTGGATTGCAGTGGGGAACTGATCCAGCTGATAAGTGGTCTTTCAGGTTTTTTTCCTGAATAACTTTTCACCTGAACGCAATATCCTGGCATCTTGACTTGTTCACTTGTATTCCACTATATTCCCTACATCCTTCTGTAAAGAACACCTGTGTTGCTAATTAGTCTTTGTTTTTAAACTCAGTTATCCTTGTAGCAGCTTGTGCTTTATTGAATTGAATCTTCCCCTACCCCCTTTTTTCTCTTTTTTTTTTTTTTCCCAATGTATTTCTCCAGTCTTTTGAAACCTTCTTGAAGGCTAATCCTGTCTTGTCACAGTTGGTTCCTTCTGTTTATAGTGCTGATGCACAAGCATTTTTCTGGAATTGATGCAGGGGACTTTAGTGCTGTTACTGAACATCATGCTGTGGTTTATCTATTCCTTTCACTAAAATGTACTAATTGGACAACAGTTGTGTTTTTCATCTGTGTGGGTTAAGACTAAACTTAAATCTACTAATTCTCTCAAGTTTATCTTCTGTATTAATATAATGAAATGTAGGGATGGCAGGTGATTTGCAAGCAAAGAATATCATTCAGGGTCTCTAATTATACTGAAACTACATGCACTGACTTTTGAGTCATCAGAACTTGAAGATAAATGAATTCCTTGTCCAGCAAGTTGTTGCAAACTATTTTTTCATAATGATTTTAGACATTGAAATATTAGCATTTACAAAATACTAACTGTAAAAACATTTTCAAGAAGTGCAAGCAGATTTTTTATTTTTGTAGGTTTTTTTGGTTGCTGGTTTTGTGTAAATTGCATAAGTGCTCTGGCAATGTCGGTGGAATATGGAGATGATACATAGAGAAGTCAACTATCTTTTCAAAGTGGAATCACAGGCATTTTCTGCTTTCCATACTTTACAGATACTGAATATATAGATATTCTGAAGTGTATTCTCTTATTCATTTTGTATTCCATCATCCCATTGTCATTAATTTTGTGTTCTATCAGTTGCTTTTTAGAATGTGTTTATGGTCTCTTGATCGTAGGATGTATTTTCTAGTAGCTAGACATTGAAGTAGAAGTTGTTTGGATTATTTTCTTAGCTGTGTTGTCTGGTATCTCCCCTGGCCCAAGTTTAACGTGCAAAGGAAAAAGCAGCTTTGATGAAAAGGCCTATGGATGAAGGATTCTGTTGGTGGCAAATATATTATTTGCCACAAATACAAGTACAGTATTCTTATTCTAACTTCCAGCATACTTTCCTGTAGCAATTTTGAGTACTTTATTTCATAGGTAGTGGCTGTGTGTTTTGCACAGTGCTTGATTAAATTTGCTTTTGACTGACTGCTATTTGGCTATTGCTTATGGAAAAATGATATGGTTTCTATGCACCAAATCAGTTATGTTAATTTAGTTCCTTGTAATACGTGTCTAATCAGTGCTTGCTGGAGAAATAATAAATTCTGGGTGGGATAGTGGAGAAGCATGTTACGAGTTGATTCCTACCCTTGTTAAGATTTTGCATAGTTGGTGTAGCTTAAGTGTTCACTTTGAGATTAAATATAATAAAGCCTTAATTACCCACTTTAGTTAGGCAGAATGGTTTGTTAGCTGAAACATGCTCTGATACTTGTTATTTAGTGGTAATTTTTTAATGATACAAACCTTTGATGCTCCCTCTGACAGAACTGGGAATTAGCTCTATTGGAATTTTTTCTGCCTCTTGGTGAAGCCTTTCTCTGAGCAACATCCACAAGGTGGTGCCTTTTCATCACCCAAAAGGGAAAGGAGCTTTGCTTTACAAAGTTCGTGTTGGCTTTTGGCCTGTTGCTTGGCAGAAATGGGAAGCTCAGATACTGAGGTGACAGTATCCTTTTCTCTCTGAATATAAAGTGAATGCTATCGTTCTCTGTTCTTTCCAGCCTTCATGGTTGGAAACTGATTGTGATGCTCCAAAGTTCAGAACTAGAAGAGACGAGGGGAGTGGCTTGGACATAAAAATTGAGCCATGTTGGCAGAATAATGGAAAGACTGGGACTGGAATACCGAAGCTGTGCAGGCCAGGAAGGCTGTGTACTGCCAGAGCATCTTAAGAAATCAGACCTAGAACTGCAACAACTTTTACATGTCGGGCTCAGGCCACCTTGGTGGAAATATGCAGGAGCCTGAAAGTGGCAGAATGAGGAGTGCTTTGGGCAAGTGCTGTGCAGTCTCGGGGGTGGGTGAAGGGGAACTGGCATAGCACTGATGATTCTCTTTTAGTTACATCATAGTTTGTTAAGGGGAATTCAGTTAAGATGAGGCAGTTGGAAAATGTTCTGAAATATTATCCTCTATTGCAGAATAAGACCAGAGAACAGTAGTAGTAAAAGAAAGAGTTTTTCACATGACCTATATGTAATTCCCAGCTGTGAACCCTCTGGCAATGAGCATGAAATCCACAACACAGCTGATAGGGGAAAGGGCTGTTGTCAGCTCAGACTGAACACTTGAGTATTCATAGCATGGTGCTTTTACAAACAGACATTGGAGTACATCAGGATAATTTGGTTTTGTGATCTGTGCAGGAACCTCCTCCTAGCTGTGTGCCTTTTCAGATACCATGGCAATCAGTGCTGAAGGAGAACCAGGTGTGCACCATATTGTACTAGTTTCCCTCCTCAACACCTCCCCACCGCCCACCCCCACCCCTTATACCTCTCTGCCAAATTTCCTGCTGTAAATTGGTCTTATGTTTGCCTTTATGTACCTTGTGACCCCTTCAGAATATTTGTGGTATTTTAAACCTTGCATTGTGTGCATAACACAGTGTTTAGTTTGGAAATGAAGTTTAATTTAATCACACATGCTGATTGTGGTGTTTATTTTGGAACCAATAAGTAGGAGGCAACCTTTTATATTTTATTAGTCTAGATGAATTCTCCCTGTTACTTGATAACCATGTATACGTTCCAACTAAAAAAACTGATATTCAAAAGAATGCTGAAACATGGCTGGCACTTGAATATGGCCTCTCATCCACTCTGGGCTTGGATTCTGTTGGACACCTAAACTCTCTGGGTGTTTGTGGTTCACCGTGGTGATATTGATAGAGTGGCTGTTTGGTTTGTAAAGGATTGTGTATCATTCCTCTTTATATGCCAGTGGAGCTAGAGCGAGAGCTGTTTTGGAAAGAGCAACATTCACATTAAAGCAGCAGCTTTTTCTGTTTGTTTCTTCCACCTATTACAAAGGAACAGAGCTGTGTTTGCAGGGGGAGGTTATAGCTCTGTGGCCTTGGCCTTGTTTCGTTCGCTTCCCACATGCCTGCATTTACAGCAGAACAAGCAACTGTTAGAAGCCTATTTCCTACTCCCCGCAAACTACTCCCTACCCCTAACATCCCAGCAAAACTGCTCCCATCATCTGCAGTTAGTAATGCATGTGATAGTAATTCTGGCCCCAAATCTTGTCTTTCTCTGAGTGCTGAGGGGCTTGGGAAGAAAAAAAGGGGTGAGTTTCCATGAACCCTCTTTAATAGAAAGTGATGGAAAAGGATGTAACAGAAAGCTGGAATAAATCCACCAGCAAACTTTAATGCAGCAGTGCAAGGACACCTGTCTTCCGTATTTTGGCTGCTGAAGTGAAGCAATTTTGATGCGAAGTTCTGTATGTCATGAAATAGCAGATATTGTATGAGGCAGTTAAAGCTGTGTGTTTTTTGAATAACTCCAAGCTGTATTTTTTCTGTAATATTCTACTTGTGTTGTTGTTCTTTAAGAAGATTTCCTTCAAGAGAAGTGTTGGAACTCTCCCCTAATAAAGTAATGCACTTAAAAGATGAGATTTGACAATCCAGGGATTTCTGAGATACCATGTGTTCCCTATTCCAAACCCCTGTGTAGCAAAAGGCAGTGTTATTTTCATGACAGTTACCTGGTGGCTCTTGGAAAAATGCTATTTTTCTGGTGTTTGCTGTAAGTTTTTTTTTTTTTTCCCCATATCTGATTTCCTTGATCTCGTTAAAGAAAACAGGATATTATAATAAAAGCATAATCAAGATGAGAGGAAAAACAGGCTAATTCTTTGTTGTGGTTGTTCTGGGTTTTTTTAGTTTAGTTTTAATTTAATTGAAAATCTGAAGATGTGCTTTAGATCATTATATTAACTTGGACTCCATACCTCAAAGGTGACTGTCTAGTCTTCTGAGCATAGGATGTGTGTTAGGACAATACTAGAAGGTACGGTATCAAATTTGGCAGAAAACTGATGAGTTATTTCTGTATGATGTTTCTAGCCCTATCTTCCATTTGTTGTCAGTAGAAATACTGCACTTGAGTGCAGACACAGTAGATGGCACTTGAGTCATTAATTTTATGATGTAGGAATGAAAGCCAAACTCAGTTACAGAGTTAGCTGTTTGTAGCAATAGGCACATTTTATCCAAACAGCAGCTTCAATGCTTTTGCATTCAGTTAAATAGTCCTAGAAGAAAGTAAAACATGCAAAAATTCTTTTTCTGTACAAGCAGGTCCTCTCCGAATCCTTGAGTTTGTTGCATTTTTAAAAAGCCAAATGGGCAGGACACAATCAGCCCAAATCACAAACATGTAGTGCCAGATTCTGTTTAAACACCTTGCCAGTGTTTGGGTTTGTAATCTGTTGTTTACAGCATATTCTCTAATACAGTGTCTTCATTTATT
The DNA here is from genome assembly GCA_013400135.1 of Rhinoptilus africanus. NCBI lineage: Eukaryota > Metazoa > Chordata > Aves > Charadriiformes > Glareolidae > Rhinoptilus > Rhinoptilus africanus. The sequence goes on along the minus strand of VXBO01003092.1, from coordinate 420,927 downwards.
TTTTTCCTAGTCTTGCTTACTCCATCAGACCATTTGTAATGCGACCTCTGGTAGCAGGTGAAGGATAAAAATCTGATAACAAAGTGTATTTCTGACAATATCATTTTATTACCAGAAGAGTTTGAATACTACATTCTTTACTGTGACTAAGTCTGATAACCAAGGGTAAGAGTATGCCGGTAGTTTTGCTAATCAAAATGTAACCATATGATTTAAGGTATTCCAAAGTGGCTACCTTATGCTATGTTTGGTTGTATACCCTTGGATAGTACTGTTTGGTCATTTGTTTATTCTCAACATTTTCAATACTAGCATTAGATGGTGAATTGATGGTCCTGAAAGCTGCAGCGGCAGTACAGACTTTCCCCGTACTATCCTGTCACTATGATTCAGCGCTACTGCTTATTGCTGAGTTATGAAGGTGTAGTCAGTCTTAATTCATGATTCATTCTCTGGCCTTGCTGCTGATGCTCTTATAAAACTGATTTTAATGAGGATACTATCGGACTCAAATCCAGGAACTAACTTCATTTATGATGATCTTCTTCTACTGTTTTATCACTATGCCAGTTCCAGGATTTAGAGTTAATAAAAATGTTTGAAGGCCAAAAGGTGATGTTTATTTACTAGATGACAGAGTTCTAACTGTATCTGTAATTTTGCTTAAGCAATGTTTGTAAAATAGGTAGAGATATTTATGTATGATTTACTAATGTTTACATGATTGTTACTACACTTGGAAAAAAAATGCTGCGTGTTAAGCAGGTGTTTACCTGGCACCGTGTTTGACCAGTGTGAATTTGCAGGGAGCTTACCCCTTGGTTTGTTTTGCTTTGAGTATTTGCCAGTGAGTTTCATCTCTCAGTGCAGCTCTTTCTGATTGGTTATACGGATAGGTACTGGACAGAAACATAAAAACTAAGAGAAAAGTGTAGGGAACTTTATTTGAGGATGTAAATGACTGTAGCTGCCTACTAGCATGGTCTCTTCATCTCATGATTAGGACAGGTCCTCTGATGTTGTAGCTGCATCTGTCTGTAATTCAAGATGCTCCATTCAGGTTAGAGAATAATTAAATCCTTTTAGCAGCTAGTCAGTTTTGTGAATGTTTTTCCCTTCCAAAAAGCCAGCTTCTAACTCTTCAGCTGAGACTCCTCAGCAGGAGGTACCTTTTTGCTGTGCCAGTTGGAGAAAGCCCACATCCACTTACAAAGGCTGTACTGGAACTCACAGGCATTTCATTTTAATTCCAGGCAACCATCCCTTTGCTGCTGCCTTTGGAATGGCTCAGCTGTGGAAGAAGTGAACTAATCTGGAAATTTGAAAGTGAAGTACTTAGTGAAGCCCTGGGGTTTACAGTTGGAGTAATTAAGGAGGGGAATAGCACACCCTGTACTTGATTTTTGTTTTAATTAGTCTTCCTTTGATCTAGTCTCTCAATTGAAATTTCAAGAGTTGAATCAACAACCTGCCACAGTATATTGCTTAACTCCTCCCCTCCTCAGCCTGTAGAGGAGATGTAGAATATTGTTTATGCTTTCGGGTTTGTATTTTGTTAGGGAAGGTTTTGGCTGTTACATTTGCTTCCTATTTTCTACTGGGATTCTTTCCATCCCTCCCATCCTCTCCCCTCCCAATCTACTTTCTTCATCCTCTAACATCTTCACCAGCTTTCCGTTCACTTTAGGATGTAGTTGAGAATTGTAACTTTTAGAAACGTGCCTCAGGCATCTTTGTAGATTGTCTGTGTCACTAGGAATCAGTCCCCCTCCTTCCGCCTGACTTCTCATTTATTGGAAGAGCTATCTTTGTTGTTGTTGGCAATTGGAATAGACTTCCTTCACTTTTCTGCCTTGATGGATGAACCAGCTAATTTTAGCTCTTATTTGAAAAATCATTTCTTTGTCTACCTTGGCATCTGAATTCCCCTTTGCTATGTTTAATACATTCTATATCTCAGTTCATCACCATGTGGCTTTTGTGATGCAGCACAAGGGTATTTTCACATACACTGTGTCTGCAACTTGGATGTTTAATCATGCTAAAGTCTACTGTGATTGTATTAATGATGAATATTCTTTGTTTTGCTAGCAGGTTTTGGTAATTATAGCCTATGATTGTTGTGCAGGTCCCTTTGATGGAAAGAAACTACCAGCTTTAGAAAGAGAATGGCAATTTAAGTCAGAGGCATCAGGCCAACCATGATTTCTTGACGCAAAGTCATGAAAACATTAATATCAACATAAAACAAATAAGCCTTTAGTTTTTGAAGTCTTATCCAAAAAAATTTCCTGCCAAAAAGCTGCTGGACAAATATGGTAAATAGCATAGGAACCTGGTCTATCTGCTTTGGAAAAATATAACTTTATATTGACATTACCAAGATTTGAACTTTGCTTCTAGGAGTTGGGTATTTCAGAATTAATCTAAGCTATGTTACTATTAAACTTCTGTTATCTCTGAGTGGACGTATGCCCTTTTATATTTTATAAATAAGCAGAAAATGTTTGGAGCTTCTGATACAGTTCAGTGCACAAAAATGCTTATGGATACATGCTGTAGTTGTGATTTCTTTTTGGCAGTAGTTTTGGTTTTCTTTTTTTCCTTCAGGTGAAGAAGACTCTGCTACTGATTTTTCCATGATAACTTGTCCGATCAGCTACCTTACTGCTACCTTTTTTTTTTTTCCTTGCTACTGCGATATATATGTTTGTGCTACCTTTTAAGTGTTCCTCCTTTGTCTTCCCTGTTTGTTACAGTCTCTGAGAAGCAACAACGCAGCCACCCTGTGGCCAGCGGAACTGCTAGTAATGGGGTGGAAGGAGACCTTGCCTGCTGCTTCGCTTTATTTGTCAATTTTAGCTACCTGCTATTTACTTTAGGAGCAGTGTTACAAGGTTGAAATTAGTTTTGTGTGTGTCTTTAAAGTAGATTGGTTCTCTAGTTGTATCTGTTACATTTTGAATTAACAAAATAGGAAGGCGTTGTGTAGGAATTCTTCTCAAATGTAGTCAAATCTAACTTTCATAACTGATGTTTATTCCCAGGTATTATGCATCTCAGCTTTGATAATTACAATGAAAAGCCTAATCAGTTCTAGTCTTATGTGATTTCATAGTGTAGCAGGATGTTAACCTGAAATATACCAGGTATATTTTTCTCCTTCAAACAATGAAATTTCAAGTTTTTATAGCCCTTAAGCGCGCAAACCGAACCTAATGAAGATGTGCCTGAAAAGCAAGTGGGGAGAACCAAGTATCCAGTATTTTAAAAATATGAGTATACCTTAAATAGTATAGGTATAACCTTTTTATGCTCTTTGTCTTTGATTTGAGGTTGGTTTTGGTTTTTCTCTTTGACAGATTTTTTTTTTCTCTTGTTCTAGTTAGGGTAGAGTTTCCAGTGGTAAAACTGATCTTTCTTGCGATTTTGAAGAGCAGCAATGAAATAGGTGATGAGTACCAAGAACACTGGCTTGGCATTTCTCGAATTCATACCCGTGTTGTATTTTTCACAAATGCTAGGCCACGTCAGATTTTCCATTAAGTTGTTGTTTGTGATGTCTGCTAAGCAGAACTTGCATATTTATTTCAACAGTTCTGATGATTACTCTTAACACCTTAAGCTACAGTTTGTCTTAGACATCAAAGCTATTCTTATGGTGGTGGCTTCCAACAATTGACACTGAGGTAAAATTTTTGAACATAAAATTGTATTAGAAAAACTCTAACATAAGCATAAAATTACATCTTTCAACATCTTGCATATGGGAATGACTGTTGATTTATCATAGAATATTTCATACACTTGCTTCCTCAAGGAATCTCATGATCCACACCTAGTATTGCAAGTGACGCTTTGCTGCTGCTTTTAAAGAATTTCAGTCCTGCAGGTTGTTGGAGAACTTGGAGGGAAGTAAGTAAATCTTACTGGACTGAGGCTTTCCTAAAATCTCTGGTAATTTGAAATACAGATGACAGTGTGAGTACTGAGTAGCTAATGATATGTGACAATGTCCAAGAATGGTGTAGGGTTAAGGCTCAAGGCAGGAGGAAGTTAAGAGTGGGAGTCCTCTCGGTTTTTCATGGTGCAAAAAAGATTCTACTCTGCCTTGCCTTATATCTTATCTTTTGAATAAAAGCTGATGAGATGAAATATAGTTGTGACAGCCTTTCTCAGAAAACTGCATGTAAACACGTACCTTTAGGCCAGAAATCTTTGAACACAGCGCTGAAGAAGGAGATAAAATATGCCCGGATTGTGTTTGCTCTATTTTAACTTGAAATCAAGAAAAAAATATAATAAGAGTCAGATGAGCAGGTTTAGCCCTGATAAAGGGGTAAATATTTTGTACTGCTGTCCATTCCATCACAGTAGGAGCTTAAAAATAAGAAAAAGCCTCCATCTGGAAGGCTGTTTTCCAGTTGCTCACCAATCCATTGATTCTGCTCAGGATTGTTAGTTATCCATCCCTGTAGTAATGTGAGTTTATTAGGCACATTACTACACAGCATTAGGCATACTACTACAAAGTCTGTAAGAGTTCTATTCACAGTTTTTCTTTTGATCTTGCAATCTGACATAGGTTTGACCTCAAGTACTTGAAGGATGTACAGTTTCTTTGAGTATGGTTTTGACTGTCTTACAAGCTTTCTAGATAACAATGAGATAAGAGGTTTGCAAGCAGAAAAAGGAGCTTCACCAATGGCTTTCATTTCTGGGAGGAATAAGAATGGTTAAACAAGTAATTATTCTCACAAAGATACAAAATTCATTTTGACTGCTTGGCTTTTGTAAGGTCTTTATTCCATATTCTAAGCATTAAAACCGAAACAACCCCCCCCATGATCCTGTAAATAAAATTAATTATTCCAGCACATTGGAAATGGAGAAAGCAAGAAAAAATTGCTGCTGTTTTAGGTCTGAGGAGGTTGTGAAGTACTGCATTGTGAATTGCACATCATGATCTTGATTACTTGATTATTATTTTTTTAAAGACATGTACAATAATATTTTTCTGGTAATAACCTTTAAATAAAAGTTCATAGTATTGCAACACTGAGTGAGTTGGTTTGATTCTAGGTTTTGAAAAAGCAAGCGTGAGGAATGGTTACCTTGTTATTTTGGTTTGTCTTGTAGAGAGATCGCTTCAATGTAACACAGAAGTCTGAACTCAATTCAGAGTGATTATGGAGATTTACCAAAAATACAGATAAATTTCATATTGTTTGGATAAAGTGATCAGTCTCTCTCATTCACGGCATCTATAAATTTCTTTGTTGGATCCACTGTGGAATAAATTAGAAGGGAATAAAAAAAAAATAAACTAATTGTTTAGGGAACAAGCTGTTTCCCCAGTAATTTGTCTTTCTCTCTCTAATCTTGGAGAGCTGTTAGCTTGTTTCATGTATATGCTGCAGTATAGGACTCCATGGGCAAGAATTTTGAAGATTGTATTAGCAAAATAATTTAAAAAAAAATAATAATTTGAAGACGGAGAGCTTCCCTCTTCTGGTTGGCTGAGAACAATACCCGTATGTTACTTTCCATATGAGATCAGTAGTTTTTAGAGAATTCTGTTTCGGAACCAATGACTGAGTGTAGCTTTGGTAGCTTTTCTTAGCTCCATGGAAATAAAGTGCAAAGCTTGTTTAATTAATGGAGGACACAGCAGTGTATTTGGGGGGGGAAGGGGGAGGAGATCATTTAGAATTGAGAGGAGCAAAGCCTTAAACGGAGCTTTAAACCCACATAAGATGAATAATTTTAAGATTGAGAGGTTGGAAATGAGAGCCTCTTTAGCAATAATTTTGGCAGTGTTGATGTGAGGAAGCAGGAATTGCTCATTGATTCCATTTTAATGTCAGCAAAGCCATGGTGTGTTGTGTGTGGCTTTTGGGTTGTTTTTTCTTGTTTTGATTTGTTTTTTTGTTCCTTGTGCTCTTTCTGAGCCCTGGTTCTGTCTGATGGCCTGTGCTATTAGCACACCTTCCCATCCCCTAATTTGCTGCGTCTGGCCACTCTGGAATGAATCCTGTGCTATTCAGTTAATTAGCTTAGCTTCTGCAATATTCTTCCCCTTCTAAGGTGGTGTGTATCACTAGCGTACTTGTTTTGGTGGGGAAAAAGTTGTCTATGTGAGTTTTTAGGAGCTTAGTATTTATGTAAAGGGAGCCCTGTTTTTTCGCTTTAATAAGCGGCATCGTGTCTTTGAATGGATTTGCGCTGTGCTACAACAGTAGAAATACTGGCTGTGTCTAATAGATCACATTTATTTCTGTCATGCTGGCTTTATCAAGCCTAGCACGAGTGCCTCGGTAAGTCTCATTAAAGGAGAAACTTTTGTACTAATGAAAGATGATACTGAGTAGGTGCTTGTCTTCGCTTGGTTATGAGTGTTATTAACTCGTTGAAGTTAATTGGCAAAGATAGGTGAATTTTCTCCACCCATTTGATCTTAGCTCCAGATACATGGGTTAGCTCACACACATATTGTACAGTTACAGTAGTGCAATCATTTCTCTAAGATAAGACAGCAGTCAAATAATGTGCACAAAAGTATGACCAATTTGACCACAACTGTTGGTTTCATTAGAAATGCCATGAGATTGTTGTCCAGTCAGTAGAGGAAACTTAAGTTTTTAAAGTCTCATCTGAAAGATCTTCAAATGGCAAATTGAATTCAGCTCCACTTGTTTTCATCTGCCTCCTGCTGTAGATTGAAGCTGTGGTTCCAGAGAGTCTAAGTATTTGAAACCTGAGGCAGAGAGATGGAGGTCGTTCCCTGTAGTGTTTAATGGAATGGCAACATTTTGCTTGTACATCTAGTTATGTATCAGCTTGTAAATGGAGAAGGAATGAAAGAGAATGGAAATGCAGTTTTCATTTTGAAGTATCATATACTCTTCTTGTTTTGAAATGCAAATACTGACAGGAGATTTAAGAACAATAACAAAAAGGCACTATATTTTCCCCCTCCACATTTTGCACTACAAAGCAGATCTTTTAGTATTTTGTCATGTGCCCTGAGCCTTTAATACTCAAGCCATAAAGACTGACTGACTGGAATGTTTGGGAAGGATAGGTCAGGGATAGGAAACAAAGGAGGTGTGTGTATTTACTTGTCAAAGATGTGGAATTTACAGATATTAAAGCAGAATTGGACAAGGATTAAAATCTAAAGGAATGTACAAAAAGTTGTGCTGCTTTTTTTTCCCTGTAGGCATTTGAATCTGAGCGAGGTTTGTTTTTTGTATAGCCGAAGATGATTTACGATTTCAGCGTACTTAGTAGGTTAAACCCTGAAAATGCTTCCTAACAAAGATAACCAGAATAAATGGTATGTGGATTCTGTATTCATTTGAAGGTGAACCTCAAAGTAAACATCACTGGTTTACTGAATGTTTTAAGTGTTACTTTGCTATGTTTGACTAATGGGTGTTGCGAGTTTGAGAATTTCAAATAGTAGGATGGATTTCATAGAGAATAACACTGAATGAAACAGTGGTCTGTCCAGCAAGATTTCTTTTAACATAACTTTATCTTGGCTGTCTAAGTTACAAAAAGGTTGTAAGTGCTCATCATGCAAGAAAATCAAGTCTCTTTAATATTTAAGATGTGAATTTGTATGCTTAGCATCAGTGTTTAATCTCTTAAAAATATTGATCTATGTGAGAGATAGCTCACACAGATGGTTGTTGTTTCTTCTCCAAAATAATTCTTTTTCAAAATAATTTGAAGATTATAGGAATGGGGAAAAAAAGTACACAGAAGATGAATGTATAGCCTTCAGTTTATATAAAGGTAGAATATTCAGAAATACAATTACTGTTGAATGGAGTTTGGAATGGGGGGAGAGATTAAGTATTGTGGTCTGCCCTGAAGTTACAGGGCAATGGAATTTCTCTTCAAAGCTGAGTACAATTTGCACCTTTTAGCAGCAAACCAAAAGAGGAAGAATATTAAGGTTTTGCTGTAGGTGGTACCAGATCCTTAAACTTACCATTTGATTGCTGAAAATGATTTCCCTTCCTTTGCTAAAACAGCATCACCTAATAACTTGACCCTGAAGCTTAAGTTATAGTGATTGTGCTTTATGTTGAAATACTTGTTTGATTGTAACCCATTTGAGACTTTAATTTATCGCAACAAGTATATATTCAGCTGCCACAGATGTATTTTATGCATGCTGAAATAAAGGAAGGCTATTTTTAAACTCATAAATCTAATGTGGGTAGTCTTGTTACAAGGTACACATCAGTTTTGAGATTATAAAGATAACAAATGTCTTGTTGACCCCTCAGCACTTTAGAGTCAAGTCCTGACAGCATTGCAAGTAAGCTCCAAATGGTACTTACTTCTGATCCATCTGTGAGTGTTGTAATTATGCCTGTGAATCTTCTTTCAAAATGTTTTTCTTTCCCTTAAAAAAAAAAAAAAAAGAGGTCAGCCTGTCAGCTAGAACAACAGTATTGTAAACAGGGTTTTGGTTGATCGGGATTGTGCTGAGTTCTGCCAGTCCAGATGCCATTCCTTGTTTTAATCTCCACTGAAGCATGGTTACGATGAGTGGCTGTTTCCTTTCCTCTTTCTGTGGCTGTCTGCACTGAATATAGCTTATGAAACAGACTGGGACAGTTCTTCCGTGCCACTTAGTGGGACTGCTGAAATCTCAAATTAGAATGAGGTGCCTGGTGGAGAATTAGAAACATGAACTCCTTTCAGATTCTTTATGATGAAATCTTAAAGCAGTCCAGGCAACCAAAGAAGTAGGATGACAGGACCAGGAGGATGGTGTGAATAGTTCAACCGCATGTCTAGTTTGCTAGAATTTACTCTTCACGAATGGCCCTTAAAGCAAGCTTTGTATGCCCTTATCCGCACACTTCTGCAACGGAGAATTTACCAGCTCTGTATAACCTGCTGGGCTTGTTTAGGACTTGAAGCAACAAAATGATTATGTGGTGCTGTGCAGCGCTGTTATCCCTTGGGCATTTTCTGTGTGTACCCTGCGCTGTGTAGGGTGTGATATATGTACCGATACTTGTATGTACCTGTATTGAAGGAAAGGCATTTCCTTGACTCTGAAGTCTGTCTGATTTGTATTTGGAGATACCGTTGGCTTGATGTTGTGTGTGTTAGTGAAACAGATGTGCTGGTGTTAATAGGAACTGTACTGTAGTCTTCTCTAGCTGGAGATAGTGATTTGTACAAGACACTTTGCCTCACGATGGTGCCAAGGTTTTTCTCTTGACTATTCCATGCAAAATACTGTAAATATGCAAACCAATTACTGTGATTTTCATCACAGAATCTGAACTGTCTTTACAAACCCTGAATCATACGATGGTTTGGGTTGGAGGGGACCTTAAAAATCATTTGGTTCCAATCCCCCTGCCATGGGGAGGGATACCTTCCACTAGACCAGGTTGCTCAAAACCCCGTCCAGCCTGGCCTTGAACACTTCCAGGGATGGGGCATCCACAACTTCTCTGCGTAACCCATTCTAGTATCTCATCACCCTCACAGTAAAGAATTTCTTCCTAATATATAAATCTACCCTCCTTCAGTTTGAACTGTTACCCCTCGTCTTATCACCACACTCCCTGATAAAGAATCCCTCCTGTATGCTCCCTTTAGGTACTGGAAGGCCGCCATAAGGTCTCCCCAGAGCCTTCTCTTCTCCAGGCTGAACAGCCCCAACTCTCTCAGTCCGTCTTCATAGGAGAGATGCTCTAAATGTCTGATCAACTTTGTGTCCCTCCTTTGGACTTGGTCCAAGAGGTTCATGTCCTTCTTATGTTGTGTGTCCCAGCGCTGGATGCAGTACTCCAGGTGGGGTCTCACCAGAGCAGAGGGGCAGAATCCCCTCCCTGGCCCTGCTGGCCACACTTCTGATGCAGCCAAGGATGCGGTTGGCTTTCTGGGCTGCAAGCACACACTGCTGGCTTATGTTGAACTTTTCATCCACCAGCACCCCCAAGTCCTTCTCCTCAGGGCTGCTCTCAATCCATTCTCTGCCCAGCCTGTATTTGTGCTGGGGATTGCCCTGACCCACGTGCAGAACCCTGCAGTTGGCCTCATTGAACTTTGTCCCACTTCGTACGGATGAAAACTACATGAAATGTGAAATATATTTCAGGGGATTTGTAGAGATGTTGGTTGACCAGGAACTCCCTCTGATTTTGATTTACCTGTACTTAATACCCATACACATGAGGACTAAAGTAAGTTAGTGAATGCCTTGGATTAAAAATTCATGAAAATTAATGATGCACAGTAAATGCATCTATAAACATATTTAGATAAATGAGGCTAGCTGCAGCAGGGATCCCAGTTATAATTAAGATGTTGAGCAGCAGCAGTTCTCCAGTTTGTAGTTTATTTGCAGTCTGTAGAGAAATAAAGAGAAGTAGAAAGCTCTTTCCTTGTGAAGTAGTGGTAGAGTAACGTGAACAGGTAGTATCAGGCAGTGAAAGACTCTGACTTCTGCTTCTTGCTAGTATACTGTCCTCTAAGTTGCCATCAAATCAGAAAAGTCTTTCCACCTCTGATATGTTATTTGCTGTCAAGACACTGTCTTTATTACGCATTAAGATATCTAAGTTGTTACTGGACTACTTTATCGTATGTTGGAAATGTGTATGCCTGGAAAAGAGTCTGAAATGGCACACAAGTTTTATTTCTCAGAATAATGACGTTAACATAGTTGGAAACTGTAATATAATTTGAGAAAGTACTTAATGTTCAAATATTAATAGCAGCTCACCAACTTTGCAGTACTTTTATATGAACTACTTCTGTATAAGGAATAACAATAAAGGAGCAAAATCCATGCCTGCTGAAAGGTGTAGAGGGCAAACTCTGACTTCTTGAATTTAGCAACGGTAAAGAGGCTTCTAAGTCAGTAACTTTTAACGGAAATTTTGAATAATAACTACTCCTGTACAGATCTTTGTTGTTGTTCCAAATTGCTGCTTCAGTTTTACTTAACTCTCATGTCTCTGTCCTTTATTACTCGGTACTGTGAAGTTAGGAATGCCACAAGATTTATACTTGTTTGCTGCAAGTACAAGGTCACCCTGACTGGCTTGCTTTCACTCACCATTGTTAGATTTTGCTTTTTAAGTTTTATTCTTATATAAAACCTTTTAACTTTTGTCTTTTGTTTGCATCTGGCTTTGCTTTTCTTGAATTTGTGTTCACAGAAAGAAAGTTGATGTTCAGGTAACAAATGTTTTGATGGTGCTGAGGGGACCTGAAAGGCTGGTATTCTTTTACTCTGCGCTGTCAGAAATCTTTTAGTCTTTCTTTTTTCTCTCATTGCCCTCCACCCCCCCACCCTCCCTGCCCTGAATTCTGTTGTTGTCTTTGCTGTGGTTTCTACACCCCTCAGCCACCCTCTAAATTAAACCAGCCACCACCAAATTAAACTATTCGTGGCCCATTTATACCAACAGGTTGTTGTATCTATTTCAGAATACATAATGCAGGTGAACGCAGTGCCATGGAAACTGACGTGAGCTATTTTGCTGTTCAGCGTTAGTTACATTGCTGTTCTGGCATCTGCATACTAAATAAAGGGTACGTAAATAAAAGTGTGATTTTGATAAACATGATCAAGACGTGTTTTGGAGTTTGTTATTAGCATCTTAACAAGTAATCGGGTTAATATTCTATATTTCTATCTATGTCTAAAAATAAGCATGTTAAGATTTTTACTGATGGTTCCAGTGAAAGTGCCCATTTGTGCATGTTTTGGAATGTGATGATGGTGCTTGTTTTTCTGCTGTTTGTTTATTTTCTTTTAAACTCTATTCCATAGCATGAATGCTGAGCAAACACTTTTAAGAAAGCACCACAAGCAGTATCCTTCTGGAGAGTTACCTCTCCAGAGGTAAGACTGGCATGAACCTCTTGCTGAAGGGGGTGAGGAGGAATGTCTGTAGTGTGGATGGAGTGAAATGGGCATGATGCCATTGGCAACCGGTCACAATTAGTATAACGAAAGTGTGTCTGCAGTGCTAAAGTATAAATCGTAATTTTTAAAGAAACTTCTTGTAAGAAATCAATTAATAGCCAGCTGCATGCTGTGTATGGGAAAAGAATGCTTGCTTTTCTCAAGTATTACACTGAAAAAAGGGCTGCATCTTCACCTGCTGCTGCACTGTGATTCAACCTGTTCTGAATGGGGTGTAAACGTATTTGTTTGGGTGCTTATTTTTCCCATAGTTACCAACCTCATGGCCATCGGGGGGGAGATATTTCTAAACACTCTCTCTGTTTTGGCAGAGAAGTTGCCTACATTAATTTTGTGTTTTCTAGAAAACTTGCTGTGTTTTGTTGTTTTGGTAGACCACAGGCATGTTGAATTCTCTGTTTTTATTAAACGAGTACATATAACTGGGTATATGTAACAAGGCAGGTTTCCAGCTTCTTTTGTAAGAAATGTAATAGGTTTCTATTTGTCTCCGCTGGTGCTGGAACTTAAATACATTTGGTTTTTAGCCTCAGTGACCCAAAGTACATCAAATGAGTGGTTCAGAAGTTGCTGTTGTCCTTTTCATTGCTATAAAACCTCATACAGGCTGGAACTGCATCTTTTATAGTTACTCAGACAGATATGTAAGTAGATGATAGTGACCTGGTAAAAGGAAAATGTTACACACCAGTAGATGAAGCATTTAAAACCACCTTTGTTAAAAAGCCTTCAGGTGAATGAAGTATATGTAAAATTAAACTCTTACAGATGTACGCCTTCCCCATGATCACAAATAAGGATGAACTTAGTCCCCAGAGGAAATCTGGGAGCTGTATTTTATTGTCTCAGTGAGAAGTAGTGCCATATGAAATGATTTATTCCAGAAATGTTCCCTGCAACAGGTTTGCAGGACTGGCTCTAAGCCTGTACGTCAGCAAGCAGAAAGTGTCAGAGAGTCCGGAGCAGTACAGGTATTAAATAATGAGCAGTTCATGTGGTGTGATCCCTACAGTGCTTGTAGCCAGTTTGGCAGAAGTTGAAGGATATGGAATATATGTCTATATTTTAGATAGATGAGGAGTTTAGCAGGTCTCATATCTTTGCATGGTTCAACATCTTACTATGTGTAAATGAAAAATTGTTTTAATTAACTGTTATTTTAGAAATGAACACAGGAAAATACATCCAATTTAGCGTTCTCATAGACCAAAATTTTTATTAACTTTTAAAAGTTATATAACTTCATATTCTTGAACTGCGTATGATACTAAGCAGGGGTTTTTTTCTTGAAAACATACATACGCACACAGACATATATGGCCAGGTTATGATTTCTGCTGTATTAATAACTTGATTTTTTGGGGGGTTTTGATGTAGTCTTTAGTTACTTTCCTTAGATAACAAGTAGTAGTGGTTTTGAATATTCTCTATTTAAAGTGGTTACTGTGTTGGTAAATACAAGGCTCCTTTCAGCTGTTTAGAGATTCTGCTAGAAGGCATATATAAAACCCATAAATTTCATGGTATTTTCTTAAATAGATCAACTCTAACTTTTGAGAAAAATAAGGACAGCTGTCAAAATCTATACTGAAGAGCAAAGGCTCCAAGGAAGGAAAAATCAAAGATACCTTGTGTTTCTTGGCTGGTTTGTTTGGTGTACTTAAAACCTGAACTGTCGAATGGACAAATGTCTGGCTTTAGTGTCCCATACTTGCCTTAGATGTCACTTTCCAAAAACTGCACTATCATATTAAGTAAGATTTTAAAATATATTCTGTTGCTCTTTCCATCAGGAGGTGTTTTTCTGAGGTAGATGCATTTTGGTCACCTGGTCACCCTTTGTTAAGGGGATGCAGTCAAGGTAAAGGTCATGGTTGATGGTCTCTAGCCCGGCTGAGTTGAGCAATAGCTTAGGCAGATGCACCTCACATCACTGGGTATGTAGAATATGATTTAGAGTTTGTATCCATTGCAAAAAGAGGATAAGATCACACAACATAGCAGCAGAAAATTATTTATATGAGATGTAATTTTAAGTAATGACTTTTTTTCATGTTTGGTTTCCTTTTAAACTTGGAGAACAACTAATGGGTCAATGCAGATATTTTATACAGATTCACGATCCTTATTAGTTTCTTTTAATCAAAACCATAAGACTATACGTACCAAAAAAAAACATTCACTTTCCATTCAAATGGAACTTAAATGGCAAAAAATTTCAGAAAAAATGATGCAGGAGTTTAACGTATATATCCATGTATCTTACACCAGCTCAGCATCATCTGATCATGTTTTGAAGATATGGTGCTATTTGTTATGCTTATGTGTGCTAGGAATTTACTTGAGATTTATGTTGGTTTGAAAATTATTCTGGTGATGCTGTGCAAGTAGTTGTACTGACCTAAGTGCAATGCCAAATTAGTAACAGAAATCACAGGGTTTTTTTTATCAAAAGGCATCCAAACTTTTCAGGCTTCCTGGTTAGTAGAAATATTGATAAATCTGTTAGGTTTTGGAGCTGGGATAGCCCTGGTTGTCATATCTTCTTATATCAGTTATCTCAGAAATTAGAGATTCTTTTCAAGAATTATTTTGATCTCAGCTGCTATGTTAAAATCAAATATAAATCAGAAAGGTTACTAAAAATATACAGAATTTGACATGTGCCTACAGTTTCTGGAAAATGCTTGTGATTTACAATGTAGAATTGAGATGGAAGACTCCTGTTCTAGAAGTTACTAAAAAGACAAGACATCTGCCAGATAGTGATGTACTATGTTTAGAGGATATAGAAGCATCTCTGAAAGAATTTCACTTTTTAGAGACCAGTCAGAGTCTAATGGGGGGAAAAATGATGTGTAACTTTTACAAACAGGTTAATAAATACCTCCTTTTTGTAGGTGTTCCTTTACCCAACTATCTTGAGCAAAGTATGGTTATTGTCATCTGAGTCAGAAGATAAAAACTATACTGCTTTCATTTATTTAAACCAAAATAAAAAAATGATGGTTAAATATATTTGTTGGACTTTCTTGGGAAAAATGCTTTGATTATCTGGCAAAAATGCAGCAATGATAGAGCTGTAAGAAAGTCAAATTTGATACTTCTAGTGCTTTGTGGCTTTGGGCAGCTAGGAAACATTTTTGATGCACTTATCTTTTAGGTAACTTAGAAGCATTTGTCAGCTTGGACTTGGTGCCACGTTATGATCTGCTTAGGTTATGGATAGAACAAGCCTCGGGTCTGTTAAGGGCACATCTGCCTGTAATCTGCCTGCAAAAGGTTATATAGACGTACGTTGTTTCGGTCCACTACAGCTTGTTCATTCTCTTTCATGCTAGCAGCCTGCCTGAAAGATATTCTTTGTCCTAAAATAGTGTTTCAAGTTCACTGGGATTCAAGTATTACCTCACAAGTGCTGAGGCTGTTTCAGGAAATGATGAGACTCTTGGATCCCCTGCCGTGTTGGATAACCTAACATCCGAGGAAGATGTTTGCAAGTCCTTAATCCGTGAAATGTGTAAAGAACCCTGCTTAATGCATCTCCTAATTTCCCAAAAGAAGAAGGTGAGCTCATCCCCTCAGATGTTTAGTGTCAACAAAATCATGGAATAAAATGCTGTTCACAGTAAAAGCCAGAAGGCAATTTCGGGGAAGGGCTCCCCTTTAAGGTGGTCCTCTGCAATGTTTACTTTGTCTTGACCCTCTGGTCTTTGTGGCCTTGAGGAATTAATGCAATTAAGATAGATTTATACTAGTATAAGACGGGATATCTGCCTGGGGTCTTATTGCCTTGTAACTCATGGTTAGCTTCTTGAGTCAGTGTCACTTTTTGTTGCCTTCTGCAGTCATCAGCGCGTATGTCCTTCTTCACTATTGTCACCGCAGGTAAGAGGGTGGAAAAGATGCCAGCTCCGATAGCACACCTCCCCTTAGGCATTTTCCACCTTGAGAATGTATCCTTAACGATGAGCTCCATGTGTCTCAAATACAGAAATGGCATTTCTGAGAAACGAATCTTCTCATCCTAAGAAAAACTCGTGTTTCACATGTCCTTGCTGAAGGTGTGTTCTGTTCTTTTTCTTGTAAATGGCTGAATAATGAACATCACTGTCTTGGTCTGTCACAGGTACAGTGCCTGGAGAGAAAGCTCTGGTAGTCTCTCACTGAAGGCTTTCTGAACCAGTCTGTGATGGCAAGAGTGTGAATTAAGACATAGCCATGTTTTACTGCTATGTTGCATGGTTCTGTTCCTTTTAAGGTGCTTCCCTCTCTACCCCTCCCCTGCCCGCACACAAAGTTCAAAAGCTAGCAATATCCTGAACATCTGTAACACATCTGTCTGGAACTCCTTGTATCCTCCCAAGGTGACATTAAGCAGCTTCTGGGGCCTCCAGAAAATGCTTTCAGTTTATTCATGTGAGACCTTTTATGTCTAATTCCAAATGAAGTGGTGGCTACCTTAGAGCTTCTCACAGGGGCGTGTGTGACACAGGCAGTTAACTTGGAGGAGAAAATGACATGCATCTCGGCTGCTGGAGTTGTGGTGCCATGTATCCAGTCCTGAGTGTCATCTCTCTCTTTTCCGCCTAGCTGTGCATAGAGGTGTATAGAGGGTGGTAGATGAGCAGAAACCTGTGTCCTCTCTCTTCTCATAGAGACAGGCAAGGCATACGTGTGTCATTGGGATACCTCAGTCCAAAAACAAATCCCAGCACTCCTGTGAACAAATTACCTGTTTGTGAATGGTGAGTTTCTTGCCATTCAAAATAGGGCCTAGAAGATCTTTTTAATCAACAATACGTTTTTCTGAGAGTACCTAAAGTGATGAACTGCATTGCAAGGCCAGAGCCAGCATTCAGTATGGGTTGAAATGTCTGTTACTGGCTCAGTTAAAATCACCTTATAGCTGAGCTCCGCGCTTGCTCTTTTGAATTATACAGTGCAGTTTGCTGTAATATTCCCCTCTTTTTGGCCACTTCTTATTTTTGTGGACTGTTTAGTGTTGTTTGCTTTAATACTCTTATCTGTGGTGGGTTTTTTGTTGCATTTGTTTGTTTGTTTTGGGGTGGAGCTTTTTTGTTCAGTTTGTTTGGTTTTTGTGTATGTGTTTGGGGTATTTTAATGGATGTAAACCAAGTTGGAAAAGGAATCACTGGCATCTTCTGATTTCTATGACTGGAAAGAAAGATCAGGTTCTCTTAAAAACAGTGATTTGGGATGAAGCAGCTTCTTTAGGGCTCTGGATTTCCTGGACAGTTGTCAGTTTGTTTCAGAGCCTTAACATCAATTAAATGTAGCTTGTTTGATATTGAAGTTGTATTTTTAATAAAGAGAGAGGGGGGAAAAAAGTATGAGAGGTCTTTAAAATACTACCTTGTACTCAGGAAGTGAAATGTTTTGGCTTCTTAAATAAATATGATGTTTGGCCATTTAGGTAACAAAAAAATAGTGTCTGCTGTTTGCCAGGTAGTCAAAAAAGACCCTGAAGGAAACTATTTGGTCCCCAAGAAACTGGTTAATCTGTGTGTATCTCGCATCTTGGATGCTGGACCATTGTAATGGGTCTGAAAGCTTGTGGAGGCACTCTCTTAGAAGGGTGGGTCTTGGTTTAGCCCATTGTGCTGTGGATACTATTTCTGAATTGCACCCATGTCTTCTCTCTTGGGTTCCTATCTGTATTCTATCTGTATTCCCAAGTGTTTCATAAGAAAACCACGTGAAGTGGGGGGGGGAAAGATGGCTTGAATCCGTCACTCCTAAAATTGAAGAAATCCTGGAGTGACTCTTAATAGGTAGAAGTAAATGATAGAAGGAAAGGAGGTTATAAGCAAAATACTAGTGGTGATCTGGGAATGTTGGAAAGTTAGCGCTTAGTGCAGAACAAAAGTCTTAATACGTACTAGAAAAAAAAGAAAGGGCCTTTATTCTGCAAAAGGGGAGGAAAGGAGTAATGGATGGACTTGGTGCACCTGTGAAGACAGAGGTAAGGATTTGTGTTTGTTTACTAGGTTTACCTACTTCAGTCTGGATAGAAAAAGTATCTTGAATTCATTTGTCACTATGTTTTTTGTGGACCACAGAAAAATCTCAATGTAAAAGTAATTCTGATGCACAAAGAGCAAGGTGTTAAAATACGGTTATTTTTTATTTTGGAGCTGTCTTCTTTATTAACAAGAACACTTGTAAAATGTGATGTTTTGCAAGCATTATACAGAATAACTAAATACTTAGCAATACTTACAAGACTGCAGAAATCATGTAGGGCAAAAAAAAAGTGATTTTTTTTTTTTGGTGGCTGTTCATAGTTCCTTTGAAATCTCTGCAGGAGTTTAGGCGTGATTTTTTTGGGATAACAGACTGTATCTCCAGATCCTTTAACTTGCCTTCTTTAACCCAGTGTTTCAGGACTTTTCCAGATGGATTACTCTGGACTTCCTGTTCTCTTTAAGTCTTATTCCTATGTGTGTTAGCTAATTGTCAACATCCATTTTAAATAATGATGCATTTAAGTGTTGTTTATCAAATTATTGGTATTCTTACTAGAGTAATGATCTATAAAGCACATATTTCTATTAATTTGAGAAGCAGTTTCTAGGTTGCAGATAGTTAGCACTGCCTGACCTTGTCTGAGAGGAGATTAAATCCTTTTAAAACAGGGAGGTAGAGTAAGTGTGCAAATTTAGTTTAAACTTAAATTTACAGACAAAAAATATTTTTTTTTTGGCCAAAAACATAGACTCTTGCAGGTTGATACACACATGAGGAGAAACTGAGACACATATTTTTTTGATGTTCACCTGCTTATTTATGAGTGGTGTACCAAGTTTTTCTTGTCTCACTGCCAGGAGAATCAGATGAATAGTTTCTTTGCTAATATTTCGACTGTCAGTCAATCCTTAACCCAAAAATTCTGTCTCTAGCAGCTTCAGACTCTCTCTGGAACTTCTTTATTTATTCATTTTTATCTGCTATTTTCTTCCTCATGAGTACATACACATACCTGTTCAAAACAACTCTCAGCAAATCATTTGAATTCCTTCTTGGATTCTCCTAAGCCTTTAGTGTTGAGCAGTGTTTGTAAGCCTGTGGTTGGTTTTAGACTTCCTTTGCCGAAAACCTAACTGTGTCTTTATAATTGCTTAAACACAGAATATAATGGCAAACTTGAATGACATTTGATTAATCGATTACAATGAAACCAGTATTTCACAGTACTTTTTGGTGAGTTTAGAGGCAGATGTGTCCACTTAAGAAGTTAAAGGATTTTTTTTTTCCCCTCGAAGTAGCGCTGTAGGCTCTGAAAAGACAACTAAATTTCATTTGCTCTCACCTTGCTGGTAACAGTCTGCTTTCATAAAGCAGATCAAGGGATTCACATGCTGATGTGCAAACTAAAATGTTGTGTATGCCACTTTCCCAAAACCAACTGACTGCAACGACAGTCTTTAAAAGAATACCTTTGTAACAGGATGATTTGCAGGCAGTAGTAACAGATATTCATTGTTTTACTAAAAATAAGACGTGCAAACCAGGATTTTCCTTACTTTGAACGGTTACAAAAATGAATAGCTTTTAAACTGCTATATCAGAAAATATTTACCACTGAAATAACCTTATTAGTAGAATCCCTTTTGACATCTGTATTGTTCAGAATTTACATTTCTGCTTTGGTAGTTTTCTGGGAAAGCAGGAAAACCATTGTAAAAAATTTTCTTAGAAAATGTAAGCAGGTTAAGCTCTACATAAAACTAATACATTTTTGTAAGTATGCAGTGCAAACTAAAAGTTCTCCCTGCACATAGACTTCTGTATTGTGAACTTCAGGTTCTAGTGACCTGGTGTATAATCTGTTGGTATTTCCAGTTAGCTGAACCAGCCTGGGGACAAGCTTGGAAGCAGTGCAGTGAGGGCAGTAGTCTGTCTTTGTATGTGAGTAACTATACAGTGTTTTCAAAATCAGCAAGAAGGCTTGTTTCTTAGTCTTGTAAAGTCAGTTGAAGGCAAAATGTGATATTTCTTAGATGCTGATGTACCAATAAAATGTTTTCTGCGCCTTTTCACGATGCCATTCTGTGGTGGGTTGACCCAGCCCAGTAGCTGATCACCCACCAGCTGCTCGCTTCCTTCCCCTCAGTGGGATCGGGGAGAGAAATGGAAGAGCAACACCAAGAAAAACTCATGGGTTGCAAGGAAGATAGTTTAATAAGTGAAGGGAGGAGAAAAAAGAAAACAAAACAAAACAAGGCATACAAAGGCAGTTGCTCACCACCTCTCATTAGGAGAGGTGCTCAGTCTCATCATCTCCCTCTCTCTCATTAGGTGCTGCCCAGTCAGCATCCGAGCAACAGCCAGACCCAGTACACATATTGAAGCTCTGAATGACCTTACTGGGATGTTAGGAAGGATACCTCATTTCTCTGGTAGTAATGTATCCTAATGAGAGCTAAGAGTCAGACTGAGATGTGTTGCTTGAGGTAGTTTGGTGTTTTAATAGTATTACTGTACTGTCAAGCTTTAATTTTTATCTGTGGGGGACTTGGTAAGAAGAGTATCAGGATAGGACCCTACTGCCAAAGTTAAAAGGATGTAATGGAGAGGGATTGATTAGTAGGCCATTAATTTAAAAACAGATGTGATAGATAGAAAGATGAATGTGTTTTGCTATTTCAGTGTTGAGTCATTACAGTATTTTTGGGTAAGCTACAGACTAGTTTCTTTGTGGTTAGCATTCACACCACAGAGAAGTTTCTCAGCTCACATTAAGAGGAAAACTTGTTGATTTGCTGAAGCAAAGTTGATTTCCTTTGGGCATTTTAGGTTTCGTTTGAGGTATGTTAGTGGGACACCTATCTGAAGTACGTGTTTTACTTTTGCAAAACATTATTTCTTTGGGAGTGTCAGTCTTGAATTTGTAAGCACTTTAAAACTGGCATTTTCAAATCTAATAACTTAAGATCAATTGTTGAATGAAGAGACTTGAGTTAGTGCATGATTTGAAGTCTGTGTGTTCTCTGCTCAGAAAATCAAGATGTTGATATTTGTGTCCACTCCTGTTTTTTTGGTAAGTTGACTTTTAACATGGAGATACGAAAATACCATCCAGTTTTCACAGCCTTCAAGGAATAAGGTGCTGTATTTTTATTAAACTGTTGTTTTGCAAAATATTTTGCAAAGTAAAGTGACACCCTAATAATTATTTCTGGTTTGCTGAAATATTTTATCTTGGATTCTCAAAATGTTTTACAAATGCTGATGAATAAAACCTCCTTTCACTTCTGTGAAGCACATGGTGGTATTCCATACATTTAATGTATGGAATGGAACCCAGATGTATTAACTTACAGACCTGGTCTGTAAGCAGCAAATCATCTCCTCCCCTCTGTTTTTACATGAATCGTCTCTGCTTTCCAACTCTTCACTTTATGAGACGTTTAAGTGCACAGTGCAGTGATTTACTGTTGATCACTTTTCTAGCATTTTATTCTAAATGAAACAGCCCTGCAGGTTATGAGTTGCCAAATGACAGAAAACAGGAGCTCGCCCAAGTTCAAGCTGTTTTAAAGTCTAAAGCTTTACAAGAAAGAAAATAATTAAGTGAATGGTGTCAGAGAGGCCTGGGTTTTACTGTTAAGCTGTCACCGATGTAGCTGTTAACATCTTTGTATTGACAAGCTTGTGGTTACTCGCTTTTTTTTTTATATATATAAAAAAAAAGCTCCATCACTGTTGAGCTTGCAACTAACATGAAGGCCTGTCCTTTTTTGTTTTGTTTAGTATCTCTTTTTCCAGTTGCAACACCTAGTGATGTGGCCATTTTAGTGTCTGACAGTTGTAGCATTGTTTCAGAGCTGCTGACTCCATAGGCTTGAATAAACTCAGCACATCTGTGATGTCCTTTAAAGCTGTAAGTAGGAGACAAATATCTGTTCCTGAAATTGTTGTTGTTATCCTGTGCTAAAGACACAAGTTTGTCAGAGACTGAGGGAACTGCTGTACTCCAGAGGTACTTGTGGAAAGGTCTTTTACGCTGTGCTGAGCACCTCCTTGTCTCGAATTTGGAGAGGTGCAGGCATTTTGGGAGATTCATCCTTAATCTTCGGAAAACACAGATGTACGTGGATATAATTTAATTAGTTGATCTCTGTATAGTTCCTCACTTACCTAATGAAATTGTGTAGCATATGCAGTTTTGTGTAGTTTTAAATCAGTAGCTTGGAAGCCCTTGGCACTGGGGTATTGGAAGCAGTTGTAGGTGCATCATCAAGCATAAATTGCATTACACCCTGTTTGTCTACTCTCAGGATCCCTCAGCTAGCTTAAACTGACTACAAAAAGGAGACTAAGAGCTCTCTTTCTTAGGTACGTAGACTTGTTTCTTCTTCAAAGGAATGGATTTTAAAATTATTCTTTTTGTTAAATGAGCATATGCAAGGCCAGGGTTGAGAATGAGTTCTGCAAAGCATTTGTTAAATGTAATACTGCTATAAAAGGGCCTTCCCTCCTCTCCAACTCTATGAAGCAACTACTTTTTCCAGAATAAAGAATCGGGAAGAATGAGTAAAACACATTCTTTTTTTCTTTTTTTTTACCTCTATCTCCATATAAATGAATGCCTGCAAGTGTTGGTCAGTGGGGTTTTTGTACAGAAAGGGTAAGAGGAGAAAAGCCAAAAGATAAGGAAGGGGGTGAAATGCAAAACTTTTCTGTAAAGACAACACTTGAGAAGAAAAGGACACTTATTTGTGACTTTGCTCTGGAAACCAGTCTGATAACAACTTTGAACAACCATCTCTCTATAGACAAGGTCATCTTAAAAGTTTTCAAACTTCGTTGCTCCTAGAACAGCACCTCCATGGTACTAAAATTAATGCATGGTCAGGAGTTTTGTGCACCAAGAAGTCTCACTGGTCTGAGCAGAAGCCCTGAAGATTAGTACACTTACTTGAATGCTCATGTCAGAATTATGAGCTTCACGTTTTCATGGTGGTACTCATGTGAGTGCTATCGAATGTCGCTCTGTGTGTGCCAGTAAACCAGGATCCTTTTGAAATAAGGGGGAGGGAGGAAGGGAGCATTTGGCTAGTAACTTATAGTTTTTAGCAGAAAA
This sequence comes from Rhinoptilus africanus, assembly GCA_013400135.1. Taxonomy (NCBI): domain Eukaryota; kingdom Metazoa; phylum Chordata; class Aves; order Charadriiformes; family Glareolidae; genus Rhinoptilus; species Rhinoptilus africanus. The sequence goes on along the minus strand of VXBO01003092.1, from coordinate 397,837 downwards.
GCCTCTACAATTTTTATTTCTTGAGCTGAGTTGGAAGAAGAGAAATGATATATCTGATGAAAACTATTTTAACTTCATCTGTACAAGCTCAGTTGATAAATCATTCTGTCTTCAGTTTCCTGACAGTTCTTTAAGAAATGTTTAAAGACAGATGATGCCACCGGTGTTGCATCAACAATTTAAATTGATTCCTCTAGATTTTTGCTGATACGTTTTCTGAAAAAATGTGTCCAAGTGACTTACTTGGTGATGAAAATACTTTATAAACATTGGCTGTATTTAAAGGAAGACCATATGCATTTTAAGTAGGCTTTGTAACTACTAATTCCTTTCCTGTGGTGATTGAGGCTCTTTTGTAAATTAGATTATAGATGATGTAGCTGGTTGTCTATATAGATTGTCTGGTTCTGAGTAGACCTGTCCATCAACAGTTTAAGCTTGGAGACTTTTCTCACCTAGAGAGTGTTCATGTTCCTTATCTCATTTGATTTGCATGGGGGACCTAAGGGCAGCAAATTCTTCACACTCACCAGCTCATCTTAACTTCTTTAATTCAGAATTCAAATTTTAATGAAAGAGTTTCTGCAGCCTGCTCTAGTTTGTTTGGTTAACAATTGCTGACAATCTAATACCTGTTGTTCTTTTTTCCCCTCTTGATTTTTAAACTCTCCAGTTGCTTCTTATTCAAATGTCCTTATCTTCTTGAGGGTTAGTTTTGGTTGTGTCGTAGGAAGACTTGAGATTTCCTTGTCTTGGGCTGCAGGACTGTTCGAACTGACTGAGCCTTCATTGTCACTCCGCTTTAGTCAGGCCTTGAGCACTGGATATCAGGGTTTGTCCCTCCTGTTAAGAGCTATGCCAATCAAGCTACTGCTCTTGGGGATCTTAATTTGCTGGGATATGTTGCGTTTGTAAATTGCTGAGTTCCTGACGAGGAATGGCTAGTGTTACTGGCAGCTGCAGAGGCAAAACCATGTCTTTACTGCTCTTCACTTTTTCTTTTATCCTAGTAGGCACAAGACATGCTACAAAATTTGAACTAGAGAATTATAGATTGTTACAACTCTGATGATAACAGACAAGCTTTGGACTGCAGATTTGGACTTTGCTCCAAGGAAAATGTGTCCTTACAGAAACAAAAAGTTACGGAATTGTCAGTAAGCTTGAATAAGGTAAAGCCTGGCTGAGGAACAGGTGTGGCCAATGGGCAAAATCATTAGTGGTAGGACACTTGAAGTCTGAATATGTTTGACAAATGACTCACTTTTGCTTTAAAATAAACACAATGGTCAGTAGATTTAACTGTTGTGGTCAACAGCACTTGATCAGGGTATGCAAGTAACGTGAAAATTTGAAAATGAGGTAATTTTGTAGCATATAATTAGTATATTTGTATAATGCTGTATTTTATAAAGGGAGAAGAGAGAAATTTGACAGATAGAATAATAAGAAATACTAAGTGGTCCTGAAAGAGAAACTTCTGTAAATTATTACTTTTTTTTTTTAATTTAGAGAGAAAGACAGGTGACATGTTAGGAAAAAGCTGTATTGATGGACTGCCACATTAGTTTTGTGTGCATGCAAGAGCATTGTGTGCATAGAAGGGGAAAGTACTAACAGGAATGAAAATGACCAAGAAGGTACTAAACTCCGGCAGCTCCAGAGCTAAACTATCCAGTTTGAATGTAGAACTTGATGGGCCATCCATTCTGAGGAAAACCACCTATGATAAATAGTGATGACCATGCCAAAGCACAGTAACTGTGATAGAAGGAGTCTTAATTCCTGGTCACAGACATATGAAGGGAACTAGCTGTGGGTGAGTAGTTACGTAGCACTTGCTTCCTATTTACCATACATGACTTTGTAAAGAAGTCTTCTTTTTTCTTGGAATCGTTTGTCTTAATACTCCTTTGCACTTGCATATTTAAATCTAAATTAAATATTTAATTCTAGAGCTCACTTACTTTTAATGTGCTCTTTCACTTTATTTCCTCCCCCTTGGAAGCAGGATCTAGCCCATTCAAATTCTATACCTGCTTGCAGAAAATTAGTGGTTATGTATAATGGGCCTTGTACCTGCTAATAGATGATCTAAAGTAAAACCGCAGGTGGTTGGAGTTAGAGGAAACGTTTTTGAAGTAATGATTGTTTTGCAGTTTGCCTGTAGACAAGCCAGCCTATGGTCTGGCCATCTTTTCAGAGTCATGTTTACCCTTGTAGCTTATTCAAAATAAATAGAAGGGGTAATTACTATTTTTATGTTAAATCAAAGATTAGTTTAGAAAGCTCAGATACTGATAACAGTTGTATCATAGGCAGGGTGATTCTAGATTCAGGGTTTGGATATGCATGTCAAAACTCTTTTAACCTATAGAGGACCTCAGAAGACCACTCCAGATTTTCCCCTTTAAGTTCTACCATATGTTTGTTATTTCACTGAAGACAGTTACCTTATTCCAGTGTCAGTGATGGATGCTTTGGGAGGTTGCATAAATTCTGTCACTAAAAACCTTTGACACTGTCTTCAGCTTTGGAGAAGAAAACAGTGTCAGAGTTGCTTCCTTCTGATCATCGTAGTCATACTGGGTCTGTAAACTGGCCTGTCACATATGATGAGAAGAACTCATCAGAAATGTTTTGGGATGTGTATTTTTTTCTTCTGATATGTAAACAGGGGCTGACGTGACACTAGTATGAGCTAGTATGACTTGTAAGGAAAAAGCAACGTGACAACTTCAAAGACAGAATGTCCTTGTAGCTGCCTAACAGCAATAGAGTAGCACATCCATTTTTCACCAAATATGAAATTTTTAATGATTCACAAAATTGGAAGTACAAAAGAGATATCTTTGTTCTAAAGATCCCAGCCTCGTCCGTTTTTAGACTGTGTATTCCTCAGACAGAGCCTTTAGGTCGTGTAGCTCTTAATGACTATTATGGTTAATTATCAGTCACATTGCAAGGAATTTACGCACTGCTAAGATGTTGTAGTTTTTCCCCTCTATTGTCGTTCACTATATTTCCTTAATTTCTGAGTGCATCATAAATATGTTGTTCTGGAAGAAAGATTTGTCTCTTGGTGAAACAGGGCAGTACAAAAGAGGAGTGTTTCCCAGACAGGAGCACCTTCCACAAGGGATGGACAAGTGACTTCAGGAAAACTGCGAAGAATGTAAAACAGGGAGAGCATAAAATCTGATTATAAATATTTACTAGGAATTGGGAGAGCTCCATTTGAGGTGTGATTGGGAGCTGTGTGCGTATGCTTTAGGGAGAAGTGGAGGGAGGAAGCTAAAGGCTGTATCAGAAAAGTAGGTTTGAAAAGGATGCACCATTGAAGAAAGCCAAACAGTAAAAAAGGTCTACAAGAACACACTGCAGGACTCTCAATTCTTCATATCCCCCTAATCTACCTTTACAGGGAAAAATGTAAATAAACGTCTTCAGAATTTTAAAAAAGTTACTTTCATTGTCCAACCAGTAATACTTACTTAATTGCTAATAATCAATCATTGAGAATGTCCATTAAATGGATCAGGCTGTTGGCTGGGAGTTGGACGACATTTGTGTTCTGCTGCTGGTCTGGTGTGACCTCAGAGGTCATAGCAGATGACCTGATAATGCAGATGTGTCATACCACGTCTTGCACCACCCCTATCCCATACCTTTCCTGTCTGATTAATTACAGCGTTGGGGTTGTTAAGAGTGATACTGGTTTTGCTTTGCTAGGCACTGCTTAAGAATATAGTAGGCCCTAGGCTTTCTTCTGCTTCTGTGTAGTACTGAAATGCACATTGTTAGTTGTTTGGCTTTTTTTAAAGGAGAAAAGTTAATACAGTTTTTTTCCATAAAGATGAAGCTTCTTGCTGCTAAGAATATCATGTGTTTACAACCTTTTGACATTCCTCAGGGACTGATGGTGTCACAGATGAGGTCAGTTTTCAGCACTGTAGTTAGTGCCAACAGAGAGCTTGGTGATGCTACTGTCAATCAGAAACCTTCTAAAGGCCCTGTTAAAAATATTAAAGTTCTTGACAATCAGAGGATGCCTTTTTCTATGTGTTTATTCAGGGATTTGAAGGAAAAAGCCTTGAAAGCATTTTTCCTTATAGATCATATAAACTTCCATTTTTAATCCCAGATCCTGGTAAGTTCCAGATGTTTCAATATTTTTGCACCAGCTTGTTTGCCATTCCAATTGATATGAAATACTGAATGCAACATAGAAAGCAAACAATAACCCAAAGTACATTCCCATGCACCCGCCCTGTATCTAATTAGTCTGAAACGACCAAGTGGAACTAACTGAACAAATGATGCTGGACTTCAGCAAAAGTCCCTTCCTAAAAAGTTAAGAAATTCTCACAGGCAAGTTCGTTCCCCTCCCTGTTTTTGAAAGATGGGGTGGAGGTTGCAGGCAATTACAAATGTGAATAACAAAGTGAAGCCGCTGAAATAATCTGAAGCAACTTGCTGAAATAACATCCTTTATAAAGATGTTTTGTATGTTGTGACTGTGCAGTGTATTCCAGTAAGGTTACAGTAATTACCTCAGGTTTTGCTGAGAGTATCTTAAATGTGCTCCACCCACCATGACCCCAATTACTTGGCCCTAAATGAAGGGAAGTATGTTTCTCCTGAGATCAGGAAGCCTAAACTGCAGCTGTTGTCCATGCTGTGTATATGTGAGCAAAGCCGAGCAACCTCCTCAGCCCTTATGCTTACACAGTCTTAAGTCAGAGAAAAGAGTTTTCCTGTAGCCTGCACTTGATTGTACTTGTTTTGATGGTTAACTTCATTATTTATGCTATTTTTGTACCTAGTCCAATTGAAACAATTGGACGCTGAACCAGGTTCTGTCTTTATTACGAAATCTATTTATATGGGGTAGCATATGGAAGCACAACCTGTTAACAGCTGCAAATTTTGTTGATCAAACTAGGTGCAGAAAAATTTACAAGAGAAACTGTTCCATGAAAAATTCCAGTTCACTGACATCCAAAGGTATCCTGACTATTTTCTTACCAGTTTCCACAGTTTCTTGCCAAGAATAATGCAAGGTTTCTTGCAAAGTGTTGACACTGGAGGTTCTAAATACTAAATGTTTTATCAATCACTTTGAGTTGTCTTGAATCTCAGTAAATAAACATACATATCTATGCAGACACCTGGAGATACTCTTAGCCCTTGAAGACCTCATTCTTTTCAAGCTGGCTTTCAGATCCTTGTGTGGCCACAGCAAGTTTGTTTGTATCATCTGCTGAGAGGCACCACAAGGTAATGGAAGTTACATGACACTGTGGCTTAATTTTTGTTCTTTACAGAGTTTAGTGAAATTTAGGGATAATAGTACTTGCAACTTGTTTGGACAGGAAGACCATCTGGGTCCTGACCTTGTCAAGCAAGACTTGAAACGTTTTGAAAGTTTACAATATTTTATCTTAGAGTCTCAAAGCACGTTGCAAATAAATGTTCCTCTTAAAATCTGTCTGATATAAAATACATTGTTCTGTGGTTAGGTAACTAAAGCATGGGGAGTATATGACTACTTCAACGATTACTAAGTCAGTGGCAGCCCCCGGCATTGATGAAATAGTTGGGGATGTCGGAAGATTTGACTCTCAGGTTGGCAGTGAGACCAAATGCGGTATGAAGTGATAGTGTCAAAGTGTTTTATGCCAGTAAGTCAGCTATGTCTCTATGCAAACTCACATAGCACAGGGAGTAAACAAGAGGAGTCAGAGATGCGCGCACATCTCCAGTTCCTAAAGGGGGCCTACAGGAAAAATGGGGAGGGACTCTTTATCAGGGAGTGTAGTGATAGGACAAGGGGTAGTGGTTTCAAACTGAAAGAGGGGAGATTTAGCTTAGATATTAAGAAATTCTTTCCTGTGAGGGTGGTGAGGCACTGGCACAGGTTACCCAGAGAAGCTGTGGATGCCCCATCCCTGGAAGTGTTCAAGGCCAGGCTGGATGGGGCTTTGAGCAGCCTGGTCTGGTGGGAGGTGTCCCTGCCCAGGGCAGGGGGCTGGAACTGGATGGTCTTTAAGGTCCCTTTCAGTGCGAACCCTTGTATGAAATATGTAATGTTTAAAACAAGACCAACTTTTAAACTTGTCCATAAATGTCTGAACTCATCTGTCATTATTTGTTTTTTGGTTTAAAGACAAATACATAAAACTTTCTTGAATTGCTGCTAGGAGCTTCATAAACTGCTTTAATGGCCTGAAGTGTGTTTGCAGTGCTCCTAAGTGAGTAAATTCAACTGCTGCGTTTGCTGCTTTGAACTCATAAATCAGCCTGCAGGAAGAATATCTGTTGAAGTACAGTGATACAAATGGGAACAAAAATTTTTATGAAGTTTCTAATTCTCAAGGTGTGATTATATATGTAGAAGCTTAAAAAATATCCTTACTCTCAGGAATCTACTGAAGTATTTGGTACTAATTAAAGCAATTATGTCCATAGGTATAAAGAACAAAGCTATACTGGAGCAAAAGTAGTAAAATTTGAAGTTAAATGTCAAACAAATGTAGTTCTTACATAAATATTCTTTATTGGGAATTACAGATGGAATTTATGTTGTTTGGTGTGTCAGGAAGCAATACACATCAGTATTACAGAAGAAACAAGTGTGCTTCACAAGAAACACATTATTTCATTTTCTGCTTGTGTTTTTGTCCGATAATATTGCAGCAGATGCATAGACATCTTTTTCTTTTATTTTAACTCAATAACTTCAGATACCAAAAAGGTTTTCTTTTTTTTTTTTTTAAAGTGAGAATAATCCAACTGATCAAACCATATTTTTTGATTGACAGATTTTTAAAGGAGAAAATTTAAATATAGAATGCGCCATAGATATACTATGAAAAGAGCTCCCAGACCGAAGCAGTCTTCTGGTTGCTGGTTAAAGAACACTGAATTTTTTTACCTGAAAGTCAGCTATTCATACCTAGACTATGAGCTCAAATGGATCAGAATAATGCATAATCTTTAATAATCTTACCAGAACCTATGTGAAAAAAACCCCAAACAAAACCGTGTTTAAAAATATCAAAACATTATTGGGAGTAATATGACAGAGCATCAAAAATTAGAGAATTGGAGATAAAATTTTTCTATGCAACCTTAGTATTTCCCTTTTGTATTATGAGATAATCTTGTCTCACTGTTGCGTATTTTACATGGTATCTCTGCCTTAATCTGTTCAGGGAATGGGACTGTTTGCAATGAAGGAGACTTTGCGAGATTCATTGCCTTATTGTTTGTAAAAATTGATTTTCTGAAGTGAATAAGACCTAATCAAGACAGCTGAATCCTTCTCTGGAGAATCAGATACGCCTGTGGTTAGATAAACATATATAAGTATATTTAAGGATGACTAAATCATTATAAGCAGACTTTTCACAGCTGATCATTAATTTTCTCATTTTCTCGATGCTTGTTTTTGTGAGATTAAAAATGAAGTGCTCATTTCTACAACTGCAGCCAGTAGAGGCTGTTCTTTTAACAAATTAAATGTGAAAGCATGTCATATTAAATGGAACAATCAAGTCCTGAGTGGCTCAAAACAAGCACCCAAAACTCTTTACATTAATCTGTCTGTGGCTTCATTCCCTATCTGTAAATGGCATGAATCTGTTTCTCAGGACAGAGGTATTCTGAAGGCAAAGCAGCTGTGAAGCACTTAACGTAGGTTTCAGTCGCTAAAGAAAAGAGCGATTTGGTGTTCGGAATAGAATTTTATCAGTGTGCAGGGCTGAGTGAGGGCTTGGATTACAAGCCTCAGAATGAAGAGAAAACAAAATGAATAATTTCTCATTGAGAGCATCCTGCACATACGTAATTGTCTTTTTATAGTCTTGTTTTAAGTCTGTGTGCCAAAAAAAAAGGAATTAATCTAAGCATCCCCCTTTCTGAAAACTTGATGCATCTAATGAACTTTTTGATAGAAGGTGGTTAGAACCTTTTCTTTGGTTAGCAGCCTCCCGTTGCATCCAATATAACCTAGTGGTGTTTTCTAGTAGCTATTATTGTTAGGATGAGGTTTGTAGGTAGTTATCAACTTATATTAAACCATCTAAGATGGACAAAACACATTAATGGTGGGGGCAAGAGAAGTTGACGTAGATGAAAATGCTAGTGAAATGCATCTTGAATGACTAACATCTCTGCTTTCTGCAGCACGTAGGGTAAACTGTATTTGGGACTGTAAAAGAAATTAATGTTACTTAACATCTCTTCTGAGTAGTTTTGTATGTTTTCAGTTCTGCTCTCTGGTGCTTGCGAAGCCTGGTGTTGAGACCATTTTGATTCTCTTGTGCTTGAATCCTTAAAAGATTTAGAAAATGTGCTCACAGTTCCCCGTTGTGCTCATGATTCCAAATGACATGAAAATGCTGTAAACTATGCTGATATTGACCCAAAGTTATTACTGAATTTGTCTACATCTTATAATTTATCCTGATGTATCCTTTACTGCATATAGTGGTACCTGCATTAGCCAAGGCCAAATGCAGTGGCAGCCTAACTCCTATGCTTACTTTAGGTCTGATAAGAGGATTCTGGGGAGTAGAACTCAAGATTTTAGATCTGAATTGTTCCATGAATTGTTTTGCAGTATAATGTGGGGAAAACATTCCAGACTATTCTCAGTCTTGTACAGAACTTCACCAATCTGCCAAGTTTGTAAATAAAAATATTTTGAGTGAGGTGTGTGCTCACTTCTGGCTGTGCTTGCTCTTCTGGTTAGCGTAGTAAATCATACGTACTATAGGGTAAGCACGTAGTAAACCTCCAAACAATTAGTTGAATCCTCTGTTCTTTCTGAAATAATTCTTTTGCAAAGTTGAGGATCCAGGATAGAAGATATGGTGGACTATTTTGTAATGATCTTGAAGTGCCAGTGGCCTGCAGACTGTATGTATACATTTTAGTATAGTGGAAGTAGATTCAAGTTTCAGTAGTCATGGTATTCCTGCAGGGATAGGTCTGATCGATCTCATGCACCGAGTGGTGGGACCACATCATATAGATACTGGATGACTGCAAATCTCCTGTGTTTGAAGTTGCCATCTATCATGGAGCTGCCCAAACAGCTTGCTCTGATTTTTTAAATTCTATTTCTTTTTTCATGTCAGGTTGGTACAAATGAGACAAGGGCCATATAAAAGCAGCTTTCTTGGTCCATCTGGAATCCAGCTATTCCCAGCTGCTGCAAGTCAGAGACTAACTGGTCTTCTGTTGACAGGTTATATGTAATGTAGTGGTCTAAGAGGAAATCATTGCTTTTGTTTGATCTTCCTGTACTTGTTTCACAAGCTTTCATATACCACTCGCTAATCAAGAATGCAGATAAGTGCTAAGAGAAAGGAAGTAGTCCGGCTGCTATTGCAGTAATCAAAGTACACTAAGAATTCATAATCATCTGTATAAATAGACTTCACAATAAAACCAATCGGCGTAGTGTCACAAGAAGGGGAATTGTCTGCTATCTGTATTCTTGTTATTCTTTCTCTCTGAGCACATAGGGTAGCGTTACATTGTTAAATATGTTTGAGCATCTTTGCACCACAGAAGTGTGAGCTACATGGAGGGAAGTCCACCTGAGGTCCTTCCATGGGCTGCCTTCTGTCAATCGGGTCTTAATTACCTGCTGGAAGAGTTAGCTTTGATCCTGTTGATCTAACTCAAGTCTGTTTTGCAGAATACTTGGCAATTCATCTACTCTTTTCTCTCTTCTTATCCGTTCTGCTTTAATACATCAGGAGATCACCTGTACTCAAAGGCTTTTTGTGTGTTCTCTAGCAAGTTGCACTCCTTGCTGCCCTCCCTGTCTCGTTGTTCCAGAGGAGAAATGTCAAGCAATGGAAGATCATGTTTTGCTCTAAAAGAAGACAGTGCTCTATATCACAGCAGAGGCAGAAGTTGCACATTTTTCCCCTGTGTACACCTATTTTCTGCCTCTATGTTGTCTGTCTTACCTGATTCTGAAGTTATCAGGCCACCAAAGGGAGTTCTAATTACTTTGGTTATTGCATTATAATTATTGTGTTTACTATATATTAAGATCCTCAGGGTAACAGGGTTGGGTGATTAGGACATCATCTTTGGATCTTTTGTTTTGTCGATCTTAGTGTTGTTTTAGGCAGTCAAGGCATTAAAAGATTTCAGCTTGCCTAACTTTCCAAACTGGAAGAGGCCGAAACTTGTGTTAGTCCTCTGGCAGAAGCCTCTCTGCTTGTGACTGACTTGTTAACCAAATTGAGGTATGAAATTCTGCTCACTAGGAAAATATTAACTCGGTGACAATACTTAAACTTTTGTGTCAGCCTGGGGGTTTTTTTCTTTCTTTCTTTTTTTTTCTTAGAACTGCTTCTTTCTATTCTTAGGCAATTTCTCAGATATCTTCATCAGATATTACAGCTAATTACTAAACTGCCTCTCCCTTCTGTACTCTGGAATATATTTGCTCTGCAGTGGACTCTTTACCAAGGTTCACAGCTTTTTTTTTATTAATATTTTTCAACTAAACTATGGCCAGTTAATCATTTCAAATACTATTCATGAGTTCTTTTCCACTATTACTTTTCATCCTGATCTTAATCCTGCTGGTGCTCGCGAAGCTGCTATAACCTGATAATAATAGATAATAATATTATTTCTCATGAACTGCTACTGTTTCCAAACTAACCAATATCTTTGTTAGGAATGTGAATCATATAGTTGTACTGCGTCATCCACCAAACTGTATGATTTTGACTTCACTAGGTGTACTTCTTGATACAGCTGCTTGTTTCCTTGATGACACTGTTGTAGGCTATATTCTGGACGTTGTTGATGGTGCTTATCATCTCTTTATGCTTTGCAGTTACACTCATAGAGAAAAGAAAGAAAAAAAACAACTGGTGTATTTAGAGCCTCACGCTATTATATTTTTTACTTACATGTACACTTCTTCAGCCCAGAGGAAGCGTTTCAGGTTGCAGCTCAATCTCACTTGTTTGTATCTGAACAGCTGTCAGAGCTTCATTTGAAGCCTGTATAGAAAAGAAGGTTTGCTCTGTGACGGGGTGTTTCACTTGCAGAGTTGGCTCTCAAGTTGTAGAAAGACTTCTGAGAGAGAAGGTCAAGCAGAGATTTTTGCACTGCTTCAGAGCCTCCATGTGTTTGGGTTTGCTCGATTCTCACAAATGGTCTAGCCTAATTTAGGTAGGCCTTGTAAGCGAATGTGTCCTCTTGCAGCCACCTTGTCTCTGTCCTCAAGAAAAAGCTGTTTCATAATCACATCTGAAAAAAAAAGCGATGAATCAATTGGTACCCAGTTGTGTCTCCTTGCTTGTGACAAGGATGCCATTATGTGTAAATTGAAGGCTACAGATTTTGCTTTTATTAACAAAAGCTTTTCTTTGTTGGGCATTCTGTATAGCTCAGTCTCAAAATGAATTATCTGGAGGTTATTGATCTCATCGGTGTCCTTCCATGATCTGTATTTTCACTCTGTTTTCTTTTGGTTTTCTTTTTCTCTTAGATATACATTGATTTTGTATGCACGTAGACCATTCATAAATACTTAGTACTCAGTGAATTAATGGCTGAAGGGTAGCATCTTTCAATGCGTGCATGAAAAGGGCTTCTCCTTTCTCCTTTGAAAATGGAATTTCTGGAAAAAAGATGGCTGAGGGTTGACCGTATCAATGCTTATAAATACTTAAAGGGTGGGTGTCAGGAGGATGCGGCCAGGCTCTTTTCAGTGGTGCCCAGTGACAGGACAAGAGGTAATGGGCACAAACTTGAGCACAGGAAGTTCCACCTAAACATGAGGAGGAACTTCTTTCCCTTGAGGGTGGCAGAGCACTGGAACAGGCTGCCCAGGGAGGTGGTGGAGTCTCTGTCTCTGGAGACATTCAAACCCTGCCTGGAAGCGTTCCTGTGCAACCTGCTCTAAGGTGGCCCTGCTCTGGCAGGGGGTTGGACTGGATGATCCAGAGGTCCCTTCCAACCCTATGATTCTGTGATTCTCTGAAATATGTGTATCTGCATTCACGATGTATTATTCTGCTTGTTGTAATATACATGTAAAATACTTGGGTCTTTTATGGTGCCCTATATCTTTGCTTGAGTTCTGGATGTCTGCTGTATTTGTAGAGGTGTCACATCACAGAGTGTGGGTCTTGGTGGGGTTTTTTTTGTCTTTGTTTTTTAAACTTTACCTCTTTACTCCTTCCATGTTTATTTTTACTTAACTATGCTGCCTTGCAATGTTTGTTCTCTTCTCTGAGGCTTTTGTTTGTATTTGCATTTACTTATGCCCTGCTGGTTGGCATATGAATTGCCTTTGTAATCATGTGGTGTGCATGGCTCAATATTTGTTCACGTAACGTTTTGTTAGCATTCAAGCTAATAGTATAATCAGATTCACTGGAATCTGGTTCCATATGTAAAATATATTTCTTCTAGGAATGTAAAAATAACTAAGTTTTTCTTCGTTAATTCAAAACTCTCATTCTCTTTTCTCCCCAGTAACACGAGACACATTGCACGTGCATTGGGCTTGTGGAGCACCTATTACCAACGGCAGGGCAAATTTTCTGTTTACCCTGTTTTTACTTGTCCCTGTGCAACTTACTTAAAGTTTACTTTGCTGCTTGAACTTTTTCCAAATTGAACTGGCAGATTTATTTGTCGTAATTGTAAAAGCCTCACAATGGTCATATTCCTTTTAATTTTTACCCTGTTTGTAGACAAGTAGTGCTTTGATCAAATATTTGCAATCTAGTAGTTACTCTCCTGGGTTTGCCTGTGATCCGTGGCTTGCCTTCTGATGATGTCTATATTTCAGTGATTACTCAAGGTGTCCTAAAATTTGTGTCAGTAATATGCAAAATTATCCAAATATATTGCCAACTCTTTTATAATCTACAAACCAGACCAGGCTGTGATCTGGTTTGTTTGGTTGGTTTTTTTGGTTTTTTTTGTTTTGTTTTTTATTCTCTGAAGCAGGTTCTTGCCACTCTGAGTGGAAGTCAAAAGAGAGTGAGAGTATAAATCTGCTTTTAAAGTTGGATGTCTTAGTGTTACGAGCTGCTTCATAGCATGTGGGTCTCTCTCATGTTTAATACCACACAATAGCACTTGTTCTGTCAAACAAGCCTGTTATAGTCAGCAATAGTTGGCACCTTTATTGATAGCTTCTGGAGATCAGAAAATAATTAAAAATGTATTTTACTATATAATCTGACACTTTACTATATCAGAAATGCTTTTGTTTCTTATACTCTGTAAAGATGGTTCTCTTGGGTAGTGTGGAGACAGGGAGGGCAAGGCTGAGTAGCTTTAATTAAAATTGCTGCTGTTGTATGTACAGATCCTTTGTATGTACAGATTCAGCTCCAGGAATGTCAGGCAACTGAATTGTCTCTCTTACTAAAACAGATAAAATGTTCCGCTGAAAACCTTGTGTGATCTTTTTAATGTAATCCTAGCACTGAATCTGATGGATCATAAGAGTGGTAAAAGTGTACTGTAAACAAGTACAAAATCATCTAAGGAAATAATGGGAATAATGTAAAGCAAATCTTCCTTGGGTCACATTTTAAAATTTTTAATTAAATTTAGTGGGGTTTTTTTCATAAATAATATAAACCACAGTTGTAAAAAAAGGCGGACAGCAAATGTAGTTTCCATCTTTTGAAACAGGCAATCTTTCCTGACAGAATATAAAATAAGTTTTACAAGTTCTGACTTCTTGTAACATTGTGGTCGCAGTCAGTCACCACTAACACACCATCAGAGAGCGTGTCCGTAAGAGGTTTACAGTGCAAAATGGCATTACTGCAGTAGAACAGCGCTCAGAAAGGGGGAGAACTTGATGGGGGCTGCTCACTTGTGGTGCTCAGAACTGCAGAGAGCTCATGGGAGCAAGCAATAGGCTAAAATCAGAGGGAAGTTACTTTGCTTTATGCTATTTTACGCTTATCCGCTTGGATGCTACCACCCTGGCATAGAGTAAGAGTGAGAATTTGTTCATAGTTGAAAGTATGAACATCTTTTACTTTTCATTCTCTGCCCATTTTCATATGGAAAGGAAGACCTTGAGGTATCCATAGGTAGATACTTTTGTCAGATTTGATTGAACATTTTTTATGAACATAAGACGTTTGTTGGTTTTGATTATACTAGTTCTCATTTTTTTCTGGAAAACAGTAGTCTATTTGGATGATGCAGTTTTCTATACCTGATTGTCTTAGAAATATAATCATAGACTATGTTTCTGAAACTTACTTGTTACGTCTATTTCAAAAAGCATCCTGGATTTTAAATACAATCAATCACCTCTGATTTTAGGTGTTTCAGTTTTGAATTGCTTCTTTTGTGATTCTTAAGCAAACAAGAACATGTTATATTGAGTATTATTAGGTGGTTTTGCCCATCTGGTTACCTCCATGATTGTTACTTGCTGCCTCATCGTGTTGTCCCTCTTTTCCTGTTTTTTCTTCTCTTTCCTCTCTACTGTTTTTTACACTTAAACAGCAGAGTTTTTGCACAGTAGGGATGGTCTCTCTAGTGCGGCTAAGAAAACTGTGGTTTAGTGGGGTAAAACACATTTTTAAGAATGCAACCATCCACATGTCTACCTTTGTTTCATCTTGCTTTTAATTTGGCTTGAGTAATGAAAATAAACTGACCTGTTTCAGTTTTCTCTGTAGTCAAATTCCTTTAACTTTGCTTTGTTATGCCTCTCTCTGCTGTTGTATGAAAAGGTCACAAAATTAAAACCAAGCATTTAAGTTAAAAATAATAAAGGCACCCTTCTATTCATAATGTTCACAGGAGTGATTGTGAGCATATTGCACACTATGATTGACTAGAATAAACTTGAACTTTGAAGTCCTTCCATCTTGTTCCTATTGCAAATGTATTTTAAATGGTTTCCTGTGACTCTAATATTATCAAACTATGGTGTGTTATTGAGTCTCATTTATTCATGCGTTTATACATAAAAACCATCATCTGTTTAAGTAATCCTGTAAATGATGTTTTGCCTTGCTTGTTTGTTGTTTTGTTGTTTTGGTTATCCCTGAAAATGTATAATTAGAAACAAATATTTTCCAGAAATACTGTGGAGCATTTGAAAAAAGTACTGGTTCATCTTTAATTTCTGTTTGGAATATTTTCTAATACAAATTATCATTTTAATACAAAATTGTCTGCCAATATCATGTAGTTAATAATCTGCATAACTGCATTAATATTTAAGATTAAAAGTTTTTATATACTTCCGTATTTTTTTTTTTAATCTAAATATTCTGAATAAGAAGGAAATCTGTGCTCCTGGGGGAGCAAGGCTGAATGTGAGAGTAAACTTGGTGTATCTTGAGGAGATGGCTAAAGTAGAGTTTGACTGGTTTTACCCCCCACTGCCACTTGTCTAAGGACGTAATTCAGATTGTAAATATAAGTTACAATATTATAAATATGCTATTATATTATAATTTATAAACTCACACAGTCTCAGCTATAATAATTGACAGATGTCTGGGTTCTGGGATGATGTACAGAATGGTTTTTCTCATTTTGTAAGTGAGAAAACACACAGCTGTGCAAATTCAATTTGTTAAAAGGTTCTTTTTCAGACATTGTCTGGAGAAGTGACTAGATTGTGCTTAATCCTTTAACACTATCTTGTCTCATGGAAACAATTTTCCATATTGAATTGCTGTGGATGTGTCATATACCTTTCAAAAGCACATAATCTACAAGTGTCAGAAGTGTGTTTGTTTTTCAAATAGGACAGCTGAAAGCTAGGCTGACACAATCAACCATCTTGACACCTCCTGTGGAAAACAGCTGAGTTTGCAGAACTCGCATTTATCTGTGGTTGGTTGTTTCTTTTTCCAAAATAAGTAGTAGTCAGTAGTATGTAGGCATTTGAGTTTTCTCTCACACACCTTTTATATTACTGTCTTTTATTCCTGCGGCTGAAGCAATCTATTGTGCTGAGTATGAAAAAATAAATTGGATATGGCAAGGTAAAAGATACTGTAGAACTCATGCATACTGTGATACTCTAAAAGACTGATAAATATATTAATGCATATTTATGCAAAATTAGTTATATGTAACTTTCTAAACCGCCTGGACACAGCTTTGTTTATTGTCATATGAACCCATGGCTAGTGAATTATGCAGTAGGGTAAAAATGGTAACAGAGAGTTAAATTTTATGCAGTTGACTTCCTTTTGTAAACACAATCTCTTTCATCAGCATGCATAAGCAGGTGATATTCTTTAGAGGTTGATGTTCCATAAAACCTAAAGACATTTTTGTCTAGTCTGTTTTTAAAAAATGAGTGTCATTCAAATTCCAGTTTAATTTCTTTTATCGTCTGTAGTTGTATACATGTGCCTGTACAGATTTTCCTCTTGCTCTGACATCTGTTTTCATGAGAGAGCTGCTCCACTTTATGAATTGAGTAAACATTTTAATAAGCATGACTTTGTTCTGCTCTTGGGGAAACTCAGACTTATCAGCATGGGTCTATTGAGAAAGGTGAGCAAAGGTCCCCTGGGTGTGCCAAGGCAGCAGTCTCTGCATGCCGGGGACAAGAAATGCATTAGAGAGCCTGCAAGTTTAACAAGTCAGGATGTTTTCACTATTTCCGTATTTATCAAACATGTCAAGGAATGTGATCACAAGGCCTTCCAGGGCTTAACTGCTCTAGTATTTTGATTGGTTTGTTATGTTTTCTTTTAAACTGTGACAAAAGCCAAGTTCTCAATGTGCAGCAGTGCTTTCATACCTGTGAACGTGAAGAATGACTGTCTGATCTTGGAGATCTGTTCTGAATGGCAGGCAGCATTCTCTAAATGTTTAATCACACCCTGCAACTAATGGGGACTTATGCTTTGGGAGATGACTAGTGTTTTGGCATGTTTCCTGTGACTAAAAGCCTGGAATGTATTTTCTGTAGTGTCTGTAAATATAATTCTGTGGATGAACCAGTCAATAATACTTAAAAACACACGTGTATCTGAGCAGTGAATTTAATCTCTTTAGGCTTGCAAATGTTACCAAGGCATTTTGAACACGCTGGCTTAGTAGTGTGCACAAGATTTTGAAAACTGGAATGGACACGTTCTCTTCCTGCTGATATTGAGCGCTAACCAGAAAATGAGAACAAGAAATGAGGGAACTCAACCACATGAGAGAGAGAGATCTGTAGAGAGAGGTCTGTTTGCAAAATGGGTTTGATTTCATGACTAGCTTGCTGATACCTGTCTCTAGGGGTGTTTTGGTAGATTGATCTAGCCCACTTACTGGTGCTGTGTACTTTTATTGTATGGAAGTTATGAAAAGGACGATGGTAAATGGACTGAAAGTTGTATATCGAGTTTCTAAAAGTGAAAAACATTGATAAGCATTGGAATGTGTAGAAGGGTTTTCACTATTTTTAATACCTTTTTGTTTTCCAAGAGCTACATTCCCCAAACTTCAACTTCATAGTTTAAATTTGTGTTCCTGTAATCAAAGACACGGGATCACATTCATGTGCTTGTGAGTACGTGTGCAAAATTGCCTTTGAACATCCAGCCAGTTTCAGCTAGATTTGACAGAAGATTAAAAAAAAGTTCTTACAAATGTGGTGAAAGCAGATGACCAGCTTAAGAAGATGAAGTAAAACTGTAGGTGCCTCTAACCATGAGAGAAGGTTCAACAGGTCATCAAATTCTTAACCTGTTGCAAGCTAGCAAGCAAAATAGTGTAGTATAGCCTGTTCTTTAAAACCTTTGGAAGCACAATGATGAGTTCTGTTGAAAGAATTGATTTTATGCTCCAGGAAAAAACCTGTGTAATAACTGGAGCCTTTCCAATTAATGTAGGAATATTGATCAAATATAGAAAGAGACCATAAAAGAGTCCCTTTGATGTTAGTGAGTCTAGAAAATTGTTGCATCTTGCTTTTATTCAGCATAGTTAAAAAGTCAGTTGGGTTTTTTTGACATAGGTTTATTGTGATGCAATAGAGATTTGATGCAAGCTGTTATGTGTTTGGGTATAGTGCCTTTTTTACTTGTCATCTTTTTCTCGTTATTTTGGCATTTTGAAGGGTGGTGGTTTTTTTTCTTTAAACGTTTGCATTTATGCAATGATGTGTTCCAGTTGGTAGTTTGTGGGCTAGATCCATGGGAGACTTTGTATCCTTCTGTCTTTTCCTTAAGAAGAATGGGCTGTACTTGTAAGCAATGCTGATTCCTGCATGTGGGCAGCAGTTACAGCCTGAGTGACCTGCATGTCAGTGTAGAAGAATAAGGTGGAGGTCATGCATTTGGCTTTGCTCTTTCAGCTGTTGCTCCTGCTGCAAGGTTGAGCAAGCTTAATGAAAGAAAGAGGTATTTTGTGCTTAAGTCATTGCCTAGGAAGCTGTATACAATACGCATGAACAATGAGTGTTAAGATACTGTTTGAGTGCTTCTTGGTAAAGATCAGGGTTTTTTTCTGTAGCAGTTCTGAAAGAGAACAAATCTGGTCATTGTTGATCAGAACTGTGACTATTAATGAGATCATCAAATATGATTTAATATTTAATAGTGTCCAGGAGGTCCTAATGTAGCTTTCCAAGTTAAAGTAAGAAAGAGAACTTAATCATGTTATAGATTGCTCTAGGTTAGCTTATCTGATAGAATTAATTTTAAAAAAATAACAATTCATATACAATGAAGCCTGTCTGCATCGGCTAAGTATTTTCGCATCTCTTGAGCCCGACCTGTAGCTATATATGGTTCTTGCTGAGACAGGTCTCCAGTATATACAGAGCATGAGGGTGAAAGGAATGTTTACGCTTAAGATCTGCTAGAGAAATTAAAATAGCAATAATTCTGTTTCACTTTTACGTAGCACCTTTCATCTGAAGATTTCAAAGCACTTTAATACTGTTCAATTAAACTTTAAAATGTCCCTTTGTTGTAGATTGATTATATACCTTATTTACAGATGGGAGAAATATAACCAAGTCCAGTACAAAACATTGCAAAGAGAGCTCTTAATAAGAGCCAGGAATAAAACCCCAGGAATCTTAAATCCTAGTTTTCTGCTTTAGGCTTAGATCCAGCAAACACTTCTGCAGGTGTTTTAATTCCTGCACTGCTCACATGCTTAAAGTTAAATATCTGAATAAGTACTTGTAGGACTGGAGCATAACACTTAGGAGTCTTGCCCTTTTCAATCTGAGAAATGTAAAATGCCGAACATATTTCAAGCTGGTCTTGGGCTTTGCACTCTGAAATATATATTAATAAGTAATTCTGTAGGAAATTATGCCAGAAAGGTGATTTTTTTCTTCTTTTTTAAAAATAATCAGCTTCTTACCTCCTACAAACTAAAATGTAGAAATTTCAAATGTCTCATAAAAATGCAGTTCTATACAAGTCAGGCTTGGAGTGGTTTAAGAATTTGATAGTGTGAAAGTTCCTCCTTTTGTACCATTAGACGTCCATCCAGAGGAGTGAAGTGTGCTAAAGGAGTTGAATGCCCTTGAAGACTGGCCCAACAGAAGATGTCATCGAACAGCATAGTAAATCATACAAATAGACTTAAATGCCCTTAGGTCCTAATAACAAAAGTTTATTTTGTAAAGCGGTCGTAGGGAATCATTTGGAAACAGGGAAAATAGTGTTGTGTAGGCTAGTCTCTTGGAGAGGACTGAGACATCTGTGGGTAAAATGAACGTGATTTTAGAGGTACATCTTACAGATTAAGGGAAGTCTGAATGCCATTTCATAAGGCAGTCTTGAGACTTTGTGTAGAATTTGGGGGGAAATCAACACCGTTTAAAAAAGATATAACGAAGTAATCAGTTTAAAGAAGAGCAAAATCTTCTGCCAGAAACACCAAACCTCTCTTTTGAGAGGACACTGAAAGGCCTTTGCTTGTTTACTGTACGAAGTTAAAGACACGAAGGGATAGGAACATAGGGATTTTCCCTGTGCAGGAGAGGTGAAGTATAAGCTGAACTCCTCTGACAGTAGCAAAAAATGCCAGCTAAGTTGAAGAGTAACTTATACTTATTGTGGAAATTAGAATTGGTTATGTCATCAGTTAGCAGGGTAGTTGTAAATCTGCTCATGGTATTGAAGGGGACAAGAATTCAAACAGCTTTTAAATGGTCTTTGGACAGCTTGAGGAAAATACTATAATTTTTTTTGCAACTCTGATAACAGGAGACTAAACTTGATGTCTTGAGCAGCCTCCTTGTGCATTAATTTTATAAATATAAGATAAATGTTCTATAAATACTGAGAAACTTTGGGAATGATGTAGTACCATAGGGCTAAGTTCTGATACAGCATTGCTGCTTTTTTAAATACTACTTCTTCAGTGTATTTAATTTCTGCCATGTGTTCACCTTATAGTAGGCTTGGCATATGTTTCACACCTAGAACTGCCAAGTCCACCAGTAAACCATGTCCCTAAGCACCACATCTACCCATCTTTTAAATACCTCCAGGGATAGTGATTCAACCACTTCCCTGGGCAGCCTGTTCCAATGCTTGACAACCCTTTCGGTGAAGAAATTTTTCCTAATATCCAGTCTAAAGCTCCCCTGGTGCAACTTGAGGCCGTTTCCTCTTGTCTTATCACTTGTTACTTGGGAGAAGAGACCAATCCCTGCCTGGCTACACCCTCCTTTCAGGTAGTTGTAGACAGCGACAAGGTCTCCCCTCAGCTTCCTTTTCTCCTGACAAAACAAACCCCAGTTCCTTCAGTCGTTCCTTGTAAGGTTTGTTCTCCAGACCCCTCACCACCTTCACTGCCCTTCTCTAGACCCGTTCCAACACCTCAATGTCCTTCCTGTAGTGAGGGGCCCAAAACTGGACACAGCACTCGAGGTGGGGCCTCACCAGTGCCCAGTACAGGGGGATGATCACTTCCCTAGTCCAGCTCACCACACTATTCCTGAGACAGGCCAGGATGCTGTTGGCCTTCTTGGCCACCTGGGCACACTGCTGGCTCATATCCAGCCAGCTATCCACCAACACCCCCAGGTCCTTTTCTGCTGGGCGGCTTTTGAGCCCCTCTTCCCCAAGCCTGTAGCGCTGCTTGGGGTGGTTGTGACTCAAGTGCAGGACCTGGCATTCAGCCTTGTTGAACCTCATACCTTTGGTCTGGGACTATTGATCCAGCCTGTCCAGATCCCTCTGCGACGACTTTCTGCCCTGAAGCACATCAGCACTCCTGCCCAAATAGCTGTCATCTGCAAACTCACTGAGGGTGCACTCGATCCCCTCGTCCAGATCATTGATAAAGTTATCAAACAGAGCTGGCCCCAATACTGAGGCCTGGGAACACCTCTTGTGACCAGCTGCCAACTGATAGAAAAGCCTCCAGATTTTTTTGTACATCTGTATTAGTTTGTAACTGGTACAAACTAATACAAGTGTACTCTACAGCATGAAAGAAGAAGAAGAAACAAAAGGTGCACCTACTCCTAGTAGGGTTGTGTGGCAGCAAGGGACATGGAATGGTTTGATGGCCTTATTATTTCCCTGACTGCTTAGGTGGCTGAGCATCATGTTAGCGTGACAGTAGTGCTGGTAATACCTACCTGTGCTTGCGAGACGTAAGCATGAGTTATGTACTGTGTGTTTATGTACTGTGTTCCTGGGTCCTGCAATTAAGAGTCACAAAGTGTTTTGAAGACTCTCCCTTCTCATCTTGTCTCCTGCCTAATGAGTTATGCACCATTTATTCATGCACATAATTTTAAATACTTGGGTATAGTCACTATTCAATGTCAGATGTATTTTCAACTTCTTATTTCTCCTAATTGTTACGTTGTTGGTTTAAAAGTGAGGGGCTACTGAATTTGCATCACTTCAGTAAATTTGGGAATATGCCTCTGATGTTTGGAGGTTGTGATGAGCTGGGGACAGAAGCTGAGTTTCATGGTATGACAGGACAGAAGGAGAATGTCGCTGATGTAGTAGGGTGCAGGCATAGCAAGTAGGGCCCCAGAGGTGCACTGAACTTTTCAAATTCACCTAACAACGCTGTTCCCACCCTGTGTCCCTTCTGTACAGAAAATTTCATGCAGATTCCCACATTCAATTTTAATTTTCTTTGGCTGTTACTGGTTCCTGCCACATCTTCTGAGAAATTCAGAGAATAAAGTACTATCTCTTAATACCTGTGTTTGAAAGACATACTGATCACTCATCACTGATGAGAAATACACCACGAAGAGTTATGCTGTATTGGGCAGGTGTGTGTGCAGTGGTTTTATTATAAAATCTGTTCTTATTTTTTTGTTTTGTGAAAAAAAAAAAAATGAGGACAATTATTCATCTTGCCAAACCTGTGTTCTAAGCCAAAATTGACTTTATTAAGCTACAATAGGGCCAACAATTTGAATAGCAGCATCATTTTCCCCAACATGTGACTTGGTGAGGAAATGTGGATGTAGTTGAAATAAGGGACTGAGGGACCATGATGTCTAGCAGGGGAGGGGAGAAATGATGTATTTTCCACTTGGGTTGTATCCAACAAAAAAAAAATAATCTAATTTCCGTTTTCTTCTCTGGGGTAACACAATGCGAAACATAAGCACCAGAAGTACGCAGTTATAGAGAAGAAAGATACAAAGATGGTTAGCTGGTTTGACCATGTCTGTAGTCATTTATGCAGTCAAGTCAGTCACAGGTTCCCCTGCCTCACCCCTTCCTTTGTCCCACTCTTTACTTGCTGATGGCGCCAGATTTCTCTGCTACTTTGGGAGTTGTGTTTGCAACAGCAGCAGCCACCTCCCTGTTCAGCAGCAGCACCTCCCTGATTCTGTGGGAGATCATCTTCCAAGAAGCTGACTGCAGATCTGTTTACCAGCAGCAACTGGGGACACAGTAAATTGAAGCAAGACTTTTTTTTTTTTTTTCTTTTGTCAGAATGAGTGAATGAAGTGATGAGATGGGCCCGTAGCCAGAGGAAATTGTAAACCATATGAGTTTGTCTTGGTTGTGCTGTATTAAAAGTCACGCTGTTTTCTTATTTTAAATGGTGTGTTTTGTGTTATTTAAAATGGGGTGTGTGTTTGAAAACAGTTTGGCTTTAAAAAAAAAAAAATCAGTCATGCCAAGCAGGCTGACTGTGCTTGGTTTTATGTTTAAATTTTTTTACTCCAAGAGTATGTAGGATGGTAGAATATGACTAAGGCTGGGAACCCATTAGGCTAATGTGTGCACAGTACATATGCACAAGATGGTTTGGGCCACAGAATGCTTACAGTCAAAATGAACGTTGAAATTTGGGCTTGTTTTGAAATCCCAGTTCATACAGTGGGGGAAAAAATACTCGGTTAAAAATAGGCAGGATTAGAACGTAGAAAACCTTAACAGATGTGTGTATGTGTTTCAGGACAAGTGCTGTTAACTTTTGTTTCTTTAACAAGAGATTCACATGCTGAATTGATTACTCCATAGCTGTTTCCTGCATAATTTGTTACGTTTTTGGCTGAAACA
The DNA here is from genome assembly GCA_013400135.1 of Rhinoptilus africanus. Lineage (NCBI taxonomy): Eukaryota > Metazoa > Chordata > Aves > Charadriiformes > Glareolidae > Rhinoptilus > Rhinoptilus africanus. The sequence continues at coordinate 374,321 of VXBO01003092.1, read as the reverse complement.
TCCTATAGAAACAGGACACTAGATGCAGTCAGAGAGAGCAGTTGGGTTTAGCAAGCCTCTCTTTTCCTTTCTGTGCTCTATCGGAATCTCTCCTTCGGGCTGGCTTGTGACTCCCAGCATGGGGTGTGTAACCCCCATCGCGCTTCACGCTGCCTACTCTGGCACCATTTTACTTCAGCCCATCTTGCCCAGTCCCTGTCCCAAGGTCAAGCTTTTTGTCTGGTCTGAGGGTCCTATTAACGTTTTGCAAATATTCAGAAAGTGAATGTAAGGCTTCTACATGAAGTAGTAAGACATAATTACAAAAGCTTTCTAGAATATTTTAGTCAATTTTAAGATTAGACTTAATTTCTTGGCCAGCTTTTTCTCAGACAAACATAAACAATGCTGGAAATCCTTATACCGTGATAGAGATGGGAGACAGTTTAAAAAATAAATCTCTGAAGTTTCCGTTTGAGTGGAAATCCAGCTGGGAAAAAAGTTTCACTACACATTGAGTGATTGCAAAAAAGGCCTTTAGAATATTAACCTTATCTATAGATGTTTCACATGCCACTTCATTAACATTGCATCCCGATGAGTCTTTCTATTTGTGACTTACAGAGCTGGAATTTCTAGGGATGAGGCAGCAGCTATCAAAAATACAATTAGATCTAATTGTTGTGAAATAAGTATTTTATTGGCACAGATGACAGGAGTTGAGAAATACACACTATCTTTCATCTGTGCATTTCAAATCACTTTCCAGATGTGCTGATTAGGCATTCTAGATAATTAGATGTAACTTATAAATAAATAATGGGAAGTGACTTGCCTAGTATCACATAGCAAATCAAAAGCTACCTAAAATGAAACCTGGGAGACCCGGCTCCGAATTTCCTGCCATCAGCACACAGTCAGTCAGTAGCTCCCTGTGCTGCATCTAAGTAAGATGTATTTGTACAAGACCATGGAAAGCTGAGGGCTTGAATTTTCAGATCTCTGCTGCAGCTCGTACTTCATTGTACAGTACTTCACAGGGTTGTTGTGGAAGAAGAGCAGAGCTCCTTCTTTGCTGAATAAAAAAATGCTTATTTAAAAAGGCAGGCTGTGGCGAAAGTGTGGGGAATGCCAGTACATTCCTGTAATAAGGTGGAAGCTTTGAGTTTGTTAAATTGTCCTGCTTTGGGAACAGTCTTTAGGTTAAATAAACAGTAGTTTGATGTTTCCGACACAAAGGATTGTTTTATTTGAACACTGTATCTGCTTGAATGTTTTTTGTTGGGTTTTGCTTGTTGCTTTGGGTTTTTTTGGGGGGTTTGTTTCTTTGTGGTTTGTTTTAAACTGAAGATCCCATTGATCCTGAAATTTTAGTATTTGTTTTTCCTGCTAGTGTTGGTAACATTTCTTTATCTTGGTGATATTGGTATTTTGGTATTGGTGACTGGTATTTTGTTGGTTGGTTACACCCTTCTGGTTGGTCTGAATGTCCTCTTATGAACTCAAGTCTAAACTAGTATTCTTGGCGTATTGATGACATTGATAACCTGTTTATGCTGCCTCAAGTGAAGAATGACGTGTCCCTTTGGAACTGTATGCATGTAATTTCTGAACTAAGGAGGAGTGCTTCATGTGTAAAAGAATAGGGTGCCTATAGCTCTTCCCTCAGAGCTTCCAGTGTGAAAAGCTTGCTGCTGACTGTACAAAACGCCCTGGCGTACTGCAGTGTGTAGTGACAGTCAAAAGCAGTAGGTGTTACCGTGAGTGTCTTTGCATATATTTGAAACGAACCTTTTAAAAGCTTAAAACAAAAGGTTTTTTGCCCAACTCTTTAGTCATTTGCTTTGATGTATGTGCTCGTGGGACCCTCTGGTGGTACCCACACCCAGTAAGCAGGGCTAACATGCTGTATCAAGCCCCCCTGAAAACAGGAGGTGTTTCGAGTTCAGAAAGAGAGACTTCCAGCTTGTGAAACTTTATCCAGTTCCTTTGAAGTTTTGGGGAGAAGGTTCAGGAAATTGAGTACACTGCTGTTCAGAAATCAGGAAGTCTAAGTCCTGATGGAAGGACAGAATTCATGTTTTCATGTTACAGGGATCACAACCCTGTAAGATGGCATTTTTCATATATCAGAACTAAGAACTTTGTAATGTTGATATTTGTGAGCATAATAATTTGGCGTAGTCTGATCTTGTTATGCAAGGAATAACCACACAGGTTCTCTCTCTGAATAACAATACACCTTTTTGGTATATTTTCTTCCTTTCCCTGAAATTAAATAGTAGCATGAGAAAGACTCTTTCAAATCATACTGCATCATTGATAACATTTTAATTAATAGGAGTTATGTGTTTTGCATACATAAGCATAACTGTTAGCTGGCAAGAATTAATTTCTTACCTCATTGTTCTTAAGGTACAAGTAGAAAGGCAAATCAATTTCTCATGGGAAAAGTAATGTTGATGAAAGTATGCAGCAAATCAGGGTATTAATTTAAATAATGTGGTGTTAACCAAACTGAGTGACGAGGCAACATGAACCATTATGAACAATGATAAATTAGTTTATCCTGAAGACAAATTCATTATAATTAAGTAAAGACACTGTAAGAAAAATGGCACTCAAACTAGCTACAGGTTACCCAGCAGCTCTGCCTTCTGTGCATTCTCTGTGTGCAGGCTCTGTGATTCTGTGACTTACATAGAGAAGTTTAAATAGCAGTTGTATTAGAGAGAGGTGATTGTTGAATCCATATTTTATAGCGAGACCAGATTCTACTGCCTTTCCATAAGCCGATACCATGTTCTGAAAACAGTTCTATCAGCTTCACTGGTGCTGCTTGCAGAAAAAAAATTACTGCTTAACATGAGTAAGGATTGCAGATAGCAAATATACGGCATTATTCCTACACTGACAGAACTGGTACAGTTGCAGAAAAACTAAGACATTGTAAGAATCTCTAGGGGAGTTCTGATATAGGATGGAATCCTTTTAGGTAACAAAATACATTAATAACTCATTATGAAAGTTACATTCTGCTCTCTGATGTTGATGAGAGATTAAAGATCAGATTTGAAGAGACAGCCAAGCCAAATTAGCTTTTTGTTGCTGCTGGGAGTAGTCCTGCTTCTTTTTCCTCCCTCGCTTGTTCATCTGATCCTATGGTAAGTTGATTGAGGTTACCAGCTTGCAAAAGGCTTGTTCTGGATAGATTAGCTTTCTGCCAGTGAATTGACTCACTGAAGGATCACATGAATATCAGAGCTGATACAAGGAAAGCATCAGGAACCAGTGGCTGGAAAGGGGAATGCTAAGAGGAGGAAGGGAGTGCGGGGCTCGGTTTTGGCAGCAGTTGATCTGTTCTGCCAGATCAGCTGAGCTCCTCTTATTGCACCTTAGCATCTGGCTGCTTTAAATTGGTCTAGTTTTCAGAATGCTGGTCTGTAAAATACTCAGTGTATTCAGAGAGGTAGGACTACCTGAGAAAAGTAATGACTAGAAAATACTTCAGTCCTACCAGTGATGAATTACTGTCAGCTGGGAATAATGAACTTTCTGCTGGTATGGTGAATGACTTTTTGAAAGAAGTCTTGTTGGTAAACAGGAGAAACCTATTACTTTCAAAGCCTGTATTTCTCATTTGCTGGTATTCTATCACTGTATGAGATCGTTTCAGTTGGTGATATTGTGGATACTGTGTTGCAGCACAAAACCAATGCATGTGCCGGGGCGCTGGCCCTTGCAGAGGCGTTTGTGCTGCAGTCCTTCCCAGACTAGGATAAATAGCAAAGTTCTGCCACATGTGCTGTACTGTACCAAAGAAATATGCGATGCCTGTCTCCTTAGGCGATCTGGAATTCTTTCATCATCTGCAGGCATGGACTTCTTATGCTTTCAGAAAAAATACGTACACTTAGAATAATTTAAAATCTACTATTGGGTACACTGTGTTGATCCTAACGCTCTTGAGGTGAAAGTAAAAAGTGCGGAGAGCCTCAGAGGCTTGCTGTTCTTCAGTGCATCTGAATAACAGGTTCTCAGAGCTAATGGTTGCCTTCGCAGTGTGCCAGGAGAGTATTTGAGCTCGTGCTGCCAGGCTTAGTTTTTTCTTTTTATTCCAAGGCAGGATAGAAAAGGATCAAAGAGTCTGCCTTTTACTGACTACCTAATTGTCTGTGGACGTGCAGGAAGTCCCATACTTCCCTTTTAAGGTTGTAAAAATGACCTTGTTGACTATCTTAATCCAGGATTTTAGCATACTCTGCCTCCTGTATAGTTCAAGCACCATGCCTGCATTATACTGGATTCTAGCCTTGATGATCCTGTCTTTTCATTATCACATTACTGGTTTTCTGGTATGTCCAAGCAAGGAGGACTTCTGTACTCCAGTTAGTGCATCTCAGCATTTACACAAATGAGAACACATAATAAATAATCTTTTGGGGTGAGTATTTAAGCTTATCAGGTTTATGTATGTGTTTATAAACATAAGCATACGCAATTAGCCTTTGTGTATGACTTCTATCAAAAGCTTCCTCCCAAAAGCCCCAACAAAGTACCATGGAACAGGATCAAGAATGAACAATGTAGTGTTAATTGTGCATGTCAGCAGTGCAACATTACCTCTTCCTGCAGTGGCTATCCTGTTGATACCTAGTTAGGGATTATTCTTTGTTTTTTATTGGAGAAACTGTGAACCTTAGTTTGCTAAAGCTTTTCTGTAAGACTACTCATGTTTCCTGCCTACACATGTCCTATTGAATTGACGATTTAATATCTACCATGAATATCTACTCTCTCAGTTCCTTGGATCTTTGATTAGATGTAAATTTAGCTATCATCTCAGAACAACAATCTGGGGGGATTCCACAGGTAATAGTTGTATTTACGGTAAGTAAGGGTAGCCTTATGGTGACAGTCTTAAGAGTAGAAATCACAAGGTCGGAAATCTGTTCCTGTGTCGGTTCTGGACTTAGTTCTTAATACAGACAAGCCACAGCACGTCTCTGCTGTGAAACAGGGATTATACCTGCCTACTTAGCAGCAGCGTAAATTTGCTACCTTCTACTAAGAAAGAAGATTGTAAAAGAAGTGCAAAGTGACATTTCAACTCTGTTTGCGTTTCATTTGAACTCTGGATTTCCAGGGTGAAGTAAAATGAGTATTTGTTTTACTGTCTCAAAGTACTGCAGCTGGAAAAAGACTTTTTTTTCCTCACCCAAAGCTTCCATTTTTTTTTCCTTCCTCCTCCTGTGTTTTCAAAGTGTTCTCATGTTGCTGCATCTGCCTCTGTCACTTATGCCAATAAACTGTTTGCGTGCTGGCACTTTTGAATTTTTGTCTAACTTAAATTTTTGGGGGTTTCTGATGTGCTTTAATTTCTTCAGAGCTGAGCTTTGGCTGCTCTGCACATGCAGCAGTAGAAGCCATGGGGGCAACTAAAACCATGAACCACTTGGCTTATGGCAAGTGGCTTTTTGTTGTTCCTAATTAAAGTATGAAAATGGGAGACAGAACCATGTTAGTGTTACTTTTCTTTGTATTTCTGCTCAATGGTAACCTTTGACTCAACAGATTGAAATGGTTTAATTGCTTTATACCATTTTTAGTATTGATATAAAGGTTTTGAAGCCAGCAGATGTTTTTTAATTATTATTTTTATTGAAATATTCCTTGGTTTGGCTTTTACAAACTTTCCCACTCAACCGCTGTCTTACGCAGTGTTTCAGTGCTGCTTTGCTCTTTGTGTCAGTTAGGAAGCGAAGGCAACAGGTAAAACAGGGTTCAGAACATGGAAGTGTTGGTTGTATGTTTGCCTATTGGAACACGTAACACACCCTGCTGTTCCCAGCTAATCTTTTATGACTCATTAACACCTTTTCAGACAAGGTTGCTCCTGCGAGGCTGAGGGGAGGGCAGAGGGAGGAGGTGGATCCCTCTTTGGACTTTTCATGTGTTTTGTTTTAGTCCTCTGTACTTCTAATGGCCTGGCTTGAAGGCTGGCACCTTCCTGTGGGTGACACTACCTATTTTGACCAGGCACCCTTCCTTGCATCGAAGACTTAAAACTTCATACTGTGAGGTTAAGAGGTAAAGCAATTAACGAGGCTTCAGACAGCCTCTTGATGGAACAAATCTGTTTGTGCACCTTTACACAGTGTTAGTAAATTCCTGGAAGTTTGCTTTTTATGCTTCATTTTTTTTCTACTTTCTTTGGACTGTCTTGACGAGTTACCTGTTTCTGGAGTAACAGACAGATTAACAAATTACATAAATATAAAAAATATCACAGTGCTCCTTTTTTGTAGCTCAGGGTGCCTGGTAGGAATTTAAAATAACAAACATTAATCAATGTTGTTTTCCTGGGTCAAATGGCAACTGTTTGAAACATCTGCTGTCTAGCAGTGCTGGATAACATACTTTATTAGAAGTCACATGTCTGTAGAGTTGTATCTGAGCCAGTGTGTTTTGATTTTTTTTTTTTATGACAAGCTATGCTGCTAATCTTTGCTCAAAACCTAGGCTTTTGGCTGGTGTTCCTCAACCTCAAGCATGTAATTTGGCTAAAGGACATATTTTATTCTTCAGTATTTGTGAAGCATTTAGGTATGTGAAGAGCAACACACTGTGGCATAAGCAGCCTGTGGTGTTGTTCAGTCATTTTTGAGCTAAGCTTATTGCTATCAATCTTAGGAAGCACTCCTAGAACTTGGCTATGGCTGCCTTTAGAAATGGGGGTCAGCATGAGTTAAATACAAATTCAATCTGGTTTGTAACAGCTTTGTTTATGCTTATTTTTTTCTACCTCCTCTGTTGGTATATTAATATAAATCACTATAACTTGCTTGAAGGAAATGGGACAATGCTGAGTAACAACTGCAAAGGTTTTGAACTTCATTATTTTTTTTTCTAACATGTTTGTTTTAGACAACAGAGGTTCTCATTGTGAGAGAGAGAGGTAATATTTAAGCAGCTTGTTTAGCATTTAAAAGGAAAGGAATAAAAACACACGGAAAGACTTTTTCTTACTGTGATAGCCAACTGGAACAGTAGATCCAATCAGAGTTTAAAAGTTTGATGTAGCAAATGGCGAGCTGTAGTCTGGTGAGATTCTAGTTTACGTAGTTGCACTAATTGAACTGTTAAGGAGTGAAAAGTCTGTCTAATAAATTTTCACAAAGCTCTTAGTTGTGAGGAGACAAATGTAAATATTTGCGGTTGTGAGGAACTTTGTACACATCAGTGGGGTAAAATGGAATAATACAGTCTTTTGTTTGGCTCTTTCAGTGGTTTTGAAGAACCAGAGAAACGTTAAGTATTCATCATAATTTAACAAAAGGCAATATCTCATCTTTCCACCTACGTCCAGATCCTACAGTCAGAATGAGTGGAATTCAGAGGAGGAGAAAGATTCATGGGAAGGATGGTTTTCAGCTGCCTTTCTGTTCCCTAGGGCTGGGGTTTTTTGGTTTTGTTTGTTTGTTTCCTCAGTGTGCAATATTGCAGCAATCTTTGGCCTCTACCCAAGAGGTGATTGTGATGCTCAGAGATCGTCTTTCCGCTTCACTGACAACACGCTTCATCTCCCTTCAGCTTCCCCTTGAGCATCAGAAGGCAATAACACCCTGATGGTGAAGAGTCTCGCAGCCAGATTGCCGCTACTTTTTGGTACAGCAGAATCTTTCCAGGAGACTGCTGCTTTGGTGAATTTGCCAGTTATAATTCACCCTCACCTCTTAAGCCTTTGCCTTCTGTTTCTTGTCAGCTACTTCTATTCCTGAGAAGGAAGCTGAAATTAATTCTGTCTCTCCCTATGTATAAATATTCAACCCTTGTCCTGACACCCGTGGAGGCATTTGCATTACTCTCATTAACTGGTTAATCCTAATGATGCGAAATGCTTAAAGATTAAAGAATGATTTACAGGATTGTTAATGCAGGTTTATTTTCATGGGGTGTCACCTCTACATTTTTGTCTACAACATATAACAGTTACTTCAGCACTTGGAATATTTGCCTCCCAGTTGGCCACCGATAACTTTGGCTGGTAGGATGGCAGAGTCTGGTACATTGAGAGGCTTGTGGCAGCCTTTGCTGTCTACTGTCTTTGGAGAAAGGCTTTAGTTTACATTGAGAACTAAGCTCATGAGACTAACGGTGTAGTGGGCATGGCAAACACGTTTTACTTCAAGTTTTTCCCACAGAGGCCTGAGAGTCCTTCTCCCTGATCGATAAGAGGCTGCAGTTTGCAGTGATTATCCATCTGGCAGAAACTTAAATGTATTTGGGCTTACCGGGGGAATTGGTAGGAAGAGAAGTGCTCAGTCCAGTGCAACTCTATCAAGTTATGCTTTACGATGTTGCTAGCAGATCTCTGTAACAGCATTGCCTTAGCGTTTTGAATGCGTATCAATAATATAATTCTGTTCATAACCCAGAAGTGTAGAGTTTTGAGATAATGTCATTTGTACTTGCTGTGTGTTAGAACATATTCAATGACAGAATAATATTTTGCCCAGTAAAAACCAGCTGATTAACTTTTCTACATCAGGACTCTTCTATTCTCCCCAGTATTATGTGCAGACTTCAGAGCTGAAGCTGTGCTTCAGCTTTCTTTCTTTTTCAGGATAGATCATGTAGATGTTAGTGTCATTTACCAAATGATTTTAGGCAGCACTACTTTCTTCTGCCATTTTGTGTGCAGAGTAAAGCTACCAAGCTGTAACCTGTGCTAGCAGCCCTGTATGTCATCTATCAATTTCAGTGCTCAGTATTCTAGTTTTCCCTCTCAATAAGATTGTTCTCCCACTGCTGACTCTTACTGACAAGCCTAGAGCAGGGCTCTGTGGTCAGACTGTCCAGTGGGAGACTGTGGAAGAACTGGGATTGTAGCTTCTTGGAGAGCAGCTGTACAGACCCTGCTGTGTGTTAGGACCGTGCATTGGGCTGTCCCAGTTGAAGGGTGGGACCTGAATCACAGTTCTGCTTCATTACTCTGAAAGGTTCTTGTCCACCAGGACATCCATGGTATTAGTAGCAGCCTTTGCATACTCTTTGTGGGAGAAAAAGCACCTTTGAAGGGTAATTGTATGCTTCCTGCTCTATTGTGACCATTTATATGGGCTGCTGTGAAGAAAATGAACTCCGTCCTGGCCAGACCCAGTACAACCGTGTGCTGTTACTGATGGTGAGGCTGCTTTATTTCAGAATTTCCCCCTGTAACAGGTGCATGAGAATGTGTCGCCAGTCAATAAAGGTTCGAGCATTGCTCAGACATTGCAGTGTGTTCAGTTCAGTAGCTGAAATCAGACCAAATTCTTGGATTAAGCTGGGAGTAGTTTCTAGTGGAATCTATGCAGTAGCAAGGATCTGAAAACTAAGATTCTTAAGTTCAGTGTTTCGCTTGTAGTTTAGTCATTATTCAAACCTGACTGAAATATTTATCATTCTAGTTTCAGTATCCTCAACTATGAAATAATAATGCTGATAACACTGACTGAATTTGGTAGCAGAAGGTAGTTATGCTAAAAGTAGAGGTGTTTGTAAGGATCCTTTATTTCTTAGGAATACCAGTAATTAAAAAAAAAAGGCACTCTTGTTATTATTCTTGGATATTTTTTTTTTCTGAATAAGAAAACATTCTTGGGAGATCTTCATGAATTCTCAAGTTTGTCTTCATCTTGAGACATTTGACAGCAATGCCAAATAACACTGGAGCTATTGTTTGAAGGGAACCTGATATTGTTATTGTTCCACTCAAATGGAGTTGTGCGAGGAAATGCCAGCTCTCCTATTGAGGGAACTCAGTCAACTGGAAGAGTTCTTGGTTTCGTGCATTACTAGCTGCCAATTGAATGAGAAGAACTGATTTAATCCAAGTGTGACAGCTTACTCAACAAGAATCTGAAGGAGTGAAATGTAAATGAATTGTCCTTTGCAGGGGAGATTTCTTCAATGTAAATCACAAGTGGGAAACATCGGTTTTGATCTGGTAGATTTTATATACGTAGACGAAAGCCTTTATCTTTTAAAAGATGATTAAATTTGTGTGGAGTGAGGCAATACAACATTTCACTTGGAGTATTAAAAGAAAAAAAGCAGTTAGTTGGGATCAGCTACATTTCATGCAATTCAAAAGAAATTATATTCTATTCCAGAAACTTCTCACTTCCTATTAGCAGATCTTTTATTTAACATATGCTGGGTAGGTAGTATGTGGCTTAATTCACCCACAAAATCAGAGGAATTAGCAACTTCAATTGACTTCAGTGTCAAAATAACCTTGACATTGAACTGATTTTAAATGTTGGGTTTCTTAGAACTGTTAGCTTGTGTCTTTCAATTACTTTAACTGAATTTAATTTTTAGGCCAGGGACTTAAAGCGAAACCAAAAAAAGGAAATGGTGTTAATTTAAACTGGGAGGAGGAATCACTACTTAAATTTAAATGGTAGAAATTCACATAGATAGACCAGTCTGTAGGTTTTGAAGATTCACTGCAGTTGGGTAACATTAAATGCCTCCTGTTTAAGTCATAATGGCACGATTTTTAGACATGTCTGTTTAATTCTCTGTCAGGTGTGAGACATTTACCATTTAAAAGTAAATAAAGAAACTGGGAATATTTATGTAAGATCAGCAGTGTTTAAAATCTTGGTGCTTTGTGCAGGTTTCAGCCCTTCAAATTCCCTCTTCAACTTAATTAGGTGTAATACGAAACTCTATATCCTAAGGTACAGGGTAGACCTTCTTGTGAACAAAGATCTTTGGGATGCATTGGCATGAAAAATATTATGGAATTACAGGTAGTGTTGTTTGGTTTAGACTGTTAAGAAAGAAGTGCTTGGCTGATGTTGAATATGACTAAAATAAGTTTCACTACTTTTCATGTACACTAACTAGACAGAGTATAGGAGATGCAACAAAACAAATATAAATTTTATAATCTGAATTGATTGTTAATTTTGTAACAGCCTTCACTTGACTGTAGCAAATTTCCTGAGGATTTAGGACCAGATGGATTTAATTTGCTCCTCCCAGTCAGTCACTAATCTTCAGGGAGCTGCTTTCAGTGCTTATGCCTGATTTCATAGGATTCTATATTCTGTGTAGAGGGAGGAAGGATGAACACAATCCTGGCAAAGTTTCAGTAATAACAGTGATTATCTCCAAATATCTGTGCTTCAATACCAGCAACTAATTAAACAAACTGTTGTGCACCTTTCTCCCATAGTAGTCATGAATTGGACGTTGTCTAATGGCTGTACTTCTCTGCAGATGCAGTGTGTCTCAACACAGGGAAAATGGTTTCTGCTTGTGGCTCATGTAATTTATCATATGAAAATAATAATAAAAAATCATCATACATTTCCAGAAATATTAACTGCAGATTTCACTATGTGCCCTTTTTTTGCTGCTGGCACTACAGAACAGATTCCTTGCCCAACCTGTCTCAAAGCAGAATGAGTTGAGCGAGGCTTCCAGACTACCTGGTCTATTGCATGCTCATTGGACACCCAGTACATTAAAACTGGGGCAAATATTCCATTAAAACTGAGACAAGTCCCAGAAACACAAGCCAATGACATCAGCAGAATGAGCCTGTGCAATTTTTAGTTGGTATATTTAAGGTCCAGAAGTGCAGAAGTTTCAGTATTTCTTGCCACGTCCCATTTAAAGGGTGACTTCTACTCCTGTATGCATGGAAGTTCTGGTAGATGAGCAGTCTTTAGTAGTAGACAGTGGAAGATTTGGGCCAGCTGTGTTCCTTTGATAAACTGTTTGGAAGGAGGTAACTTCACCCAAGGGAAACTTGGTTTTATGGCTGCTTCATAATACTAACTGTGGTCATCTTTAAAACAGATAATTATATAGTTGTGGTACCCAAAACATACTAAGTGTTTTGAAGTCCTTACTGTGAAAAATATCTCAGCTATGTGAAAGGTAGAGGAAATATAAATATGTGGTGAGTATAATGATAGTAAAAAAACAAAACCAAAAACTTGGTAAGTAAGTAACTGCATGAGGTGAAGTGATGGTTTTCCGTGGTTTGTGTTTTTTTGGGTTTTTTTTGTATACGAGAATGGCCAGATCGGGAAGAAACTTCAGGCATATCAACAAAAGAAAAAGGAATTTTAAATGAGTCTAGGAGTGATGGAGATGAAAGGAATTTGAGGGAAGAGGACTGTGTGAACGGCTGATTCTGTAAGGACTGTGTGAATGGCAGAGGAAATGTGCTTGGTTGGTTTGTCATCACTTTCCTTCACTTTTCCTCTTCTTTTTCTACTCAGCAGTGATTTTCCTTCAATCTTCTTGGACACTCACAGCACCTGGAAAGATCCAGGTAAATAGGCAGAAAACTGCTTACTTTTTGCCTGGCAGTTGTATTTAGCACTCAGCTTTTCTGGGCTCCCAATAAGGACGCTGTTGTTGTCCAAGGAAGAACCAGGGCTTGGCAGGCTCCAGAGCTGTCATGGAAGATTCCTAGCAGGAGGGAAGTGCAGGAAGGGTGTGAATCTCTTCGGGATTTCTGGCCCCAGAAGCTAGTTGTTTTATGGAAGTAATTCTTTTTAAGCTTTTCCTCTTCCCTTTATGGGCAGGATTTGCAAGTGACTAGACATATTTTGAGGTATTTAATTTTTCAGACAAAACAGGAACTGCTTTATCTCTAGATAATATCACTGTTGACATCAGAAACAAGCTTCATTGCTGGTATAAGCAGGTGCAACTGTATTGACTCGAGAGAAGTTGCACATGTATTTGCCAGAGGTGAACGTCTCCTCTTTCCACCCACATAACAGTTGGGTAAATAGTGATGCACACAGTTCTCTTAAGGAGATTATAGCAAAGCCACAATGGAGCATATTCAGTTTTGATAGAATCAAGTGACTTCACTTTGTAGGCTGATAATGCGATTTACTCCCATCCCAAGGCTTCAGGTCTCAACCAGATGCAACTTGTTTCACTTGTGCATGCAAAGCATTTGACTGAGTTTGAGATACGTGTTGTCTGTCAGCTCATTTATGAGTTATTCAGTGCAGGCATGTTTAGGATCAACCATCCAAGGTCCTCTTGTGTCTAAAAGGGCCTAAATTAAGAGCTTGTGATGCAGCAGTTTTTACTGGCATGGAATATATACAGGGGTGAAAATAAAATAATAAACTCTTCTGCAAGCATGTCTTAAGTCATATTAGTGTGTTTATTTGGGACTCAGTATGAGGGGGCAGGCAGGGGGGCTTGTCTTTCCCAGGCTCTGTACACACTTCATTAGGGGTACTTTATTTATATTACAAGGTCAAATGTGATTTTGGAGCAGAGGCCTCTGACTTAAACAGAAATTCCCTTGATTGTTAGTGAGATTTTTTTTTTTCTCCTCCCAAGTCACTTTCTGACGTCTGGCCTGATTGAAAACAGGCAGAAACTGGCACGGAACAATATTATGTCATCCTTTGCTTGTATTTCCTACACACTCATTCTTTATTTTAATGTTATATGAGGTCTTCAGCAGAGTGTGACATATTGTTATAATTACATCATTTGGAAATGTGTTTATCCCCAAGAGTCGTAATTTGATTTAGGAACTGTTTTCGCTGCTTTCAGTCTGTTATTCATAGCATGGCATGACCATCGGGCTTCTGCAGCAGGACCTGACACACCACTTCAAATATTTGCAAACCAAAACACAAGAGTCCATTGATGCACGTGGGGAGGAAAGAAGGAAGGGGACATGATTTAAGATTCGATAAAATTCTTGCAGGTTGAATAAGCTCTAATAATATTGTGGTAGTTTCTGTGTAGAGTATTAATCCATTCATATCTCTTTGCCATATAAACAAATGCATTTTTATGAGTGTTTTTATATGTTTCTGTAGGGTGCTTGTAATGGAACTGCACGTCTGGCCCTTGGCCTTGTGCAATGGGAAGCAATGGCTCTTGAGTGTGTTTGTTAAGAAAATTGCTGTGACTTTTAGCCATGGTTTTTGATCCCTGCAGAAAAACATATTTAATTAGAACGCAGAAGTTAAGGAAACTTCAGAGCAGCATTCAAAAATGTTTCAAGATCTGCCCTGTGAATTGAACAGCTGTGTAAATGTGGGAAACTGCCATTTTTATGATGATAAGAAGCAGAGTCCCACAGTGTTCATCGGACATGGAAGAGCTGCCACCAGAGGTATCAAGACCCTCCAGAGCTGTGAAATTCAGACTCAGCCCACATTTTTGAGGCCTGCTGTTACATGAAACCTACATGTCATGAGAATATATCCGAAGGCCCAGAAAAAAGCATGAGGTGTGCTGTTAGAAAAACTAAAGTAAAGCTGTTCCTGCAGCATTATTTTGCTGTCTCTTGTGATCACTGAGGTTCATTAAACTGTTTGCTTTTAAAATTCCTGCTTAATAAATAGTTGTTGGTTTTTATATTTATATATACAAAATAAGAGAGAGAACATAAAAACAAATAAATGAATTAAGGCCCACTAATTTCATCTTTTATAACTAGTTTGAGGTTACTCATGTGAAAGGAGCTTTGTAGGGCCATACTCAGGATTGTGGTTTGTTTTGTTCCTCATTATTAGAGCATTGTCTGTCTGTCTGTCTGTCTGTCTGTCTATCTATCTATCTATCTATCTATCTATCTATCTATCTATCTATCTATCTATCTATCTATCTATCATCTCACTTATGTTCTCCAAGGAAGAAACATTTACCACATTTTGATCAAAAGCTGGAGTTCATGTATGGAAGAAAGGAGTATGGCTTAATTTTTCCTGCGCTTGATTCTTAACTGTGCCAGAATACACGTGTCTTGTCTATGAGCCTGGGCAGATCACAGATCACAGGTGGTAGCTCCTGAATTCCTGTTTTCTCAAAGATAGCTGGCCCACTGTATAGAAAAGGTATCTGGGGACTCTGCAGAGTGTTCTTAAAACACATACTTCCCCTGTGGGGAGTTCTGGCTGCTCTGCTGGCCTGACTCTGCTGTCAGGCTCTGGAACTGTCACTGAGAGTCCCTCTCCGTTCACAAAAATGTATTCCTGAAGTCTAAGAGTAAGCGTTGTTGCTTTATGCTTGCTACCTTTGTGCCATTATCCTCAGGGAACAATAGTCTTTATTGGTGTCTAAAGAATGGGGCCCTCAAGAGTGAAATAAGGGTCACGTTCGTGCTTTAGATCTGCATTTCCTCTTCTAAGTGCTAATTTTAATCGTGGACTTGGGGTGTTGAAGGGAGCGCAGGTGGTTTGGTGCACTTGCACGATCCTTTACAGCTCCCCTGCTGCCCCGCATTGGGAATTGGGGGGTGAGGGAGACTCGTTTTGGCAGACCTTGCTGCTGCAACCTGAAGTGCTGAATCCTACCAGCATAAAAGCATACACCTTGGACAACTTTAGGTCAATAATCTTAGTTTCTGACTTTTCCCAGTCTTTTAAGATATTAACAAATTATAAAAATGTATTTTTTGGTATTCTGCTTAACAGGCACTTTGAATGTGTTTGATCGTTGAGTTGCTGGATTCTTCATCAACTCGGGCACACATTAAACTTCCCCTCATCCTCAGGCTCCTTTTAATAGGGTATGGTTTTGCAGCTTGAATTTGTATTGTGTCTAAGCATAGGCAAATTCAGGGACTTTTATTATTTCATTTGTTTTTCATTGTGTTCTTGCTCACACTGCTTTTGCAGTGGGCTTCAGAATTTTGCTGGAGATACTTGTTCACAAGATTTCCAAGTTATAAACTGATTCACTGAAGAACTTTGTCCCATGTCTGCATGGAGAAACTCCACACAGAATCCTCTGTTTCCCTTCTGTCAGAGCCTTGCAGTCCAGGTGCACATTTATGAATGCGCTTTGGTTTTTCTTTTTTTTTTCTTGGAAAATGTACAAACAGTGTTAGGGTAATGATTTTGGTTTTATTGTACTGATTGCTTCTAGGCACTTTCTGCATTGTGGAAAAAACTCCTCTTGCCCTGTATTCTTATGTTTCTTCTCCGGCCTTTGTCTGTTCTTCACTGTCATTTCAAAATGGTGCTGTAAATTACCTCTCTCTCTTAAACTAGTGGTTTGCTTTTTTATTTTTCACTTGGGATACTGGTGTGAAAAAGGAAACCAGTTGCAGCCTAAAGTTGGATGTGCTCGTATTAAATCTTGACTATACCTCTAAAGCAAGAGAAAATTAGTTATTCCCAGTCATTCTCACAGGGAGAACTTGAAAGGATGTTTGGGAGTTACATGACAATGAAGTGCAGCTGCTGGAAAAGAGCTGGCTGGAGCTTGGCATTAATAATTCGGATGTTATGCTGGGTGGGAACAAGTGTGATGCTTAACCAAGAAGGCTGTTTTTGACACTGTGGAATAACATCAGTGGATACGAATGTTAAAAAGAAACTTTCAAAATTAAGTGTAGGTATCTTGAAATAAGTTTTTTTACAATAGGAAATACTTAATTGAAAATTATCATCAGTATCAGTAAAACAAACAGAATCCTACTATATTTAAATTAATTATGTGGAAAAGAAACCTTTTTGTAAATGACCCCCTGCTCCTCCAGGAGCAGGTTTTCTCCTCTAGCTTTTTAACCCCACCTAATTTAAAAGGATGAATATTCAGGATTAGTGTAGTGACCTTTTAAGTATCCTGATGTTTAAAAGAGAGATTAATGACTGACCGCCACATGAAAATTATAGTACCTCAGATCCTTGGGCTGAAATTCTCCCTCAAAAGTTTTGTTTAGAGGCTGAGGGACCATGAGCAAAATGGCTTCTTTGAGGCTTGCTTTTGTCTTGAGTAAAATGGGACACTCACGTCCTCTTTAAAAAACTATGCTATTAAATAGCTATTAGCGAAATGTACTCTGTAATGTGATAGTGCATTTGCTATGAGGTCATCAAACTTTTCTTGCTCCTTTGCATATCAATGTGAAATTCATTCTGCTCAGATCTTAAATCTGCCAAAAATGTGTTTCATCTCAAAATATTTTTCCTAAATTATTTTCTTCTATGAAGTGATGGTTTATATTAACGTATGTAGAATTTGTCATTGACACCTCATTTCTGCTGTGCTTACTTGTGATAGAGTATTTAAAAATTGCTTGCTGAGGATGTTTAATGGATTTCATGGTCAGAGTGGCTGAGCGAAGTGTGGGGGTTTTTTGGTGTATTTTTTTTTTCTTGTCTCTAATTTCTGGAGTTAGATTCATGTTTATAGGTTGTAAAGTTGTAGCAAGTAATGCCAGATGAGATAAGGTTACAGGAAAAGATTATGAATAATGCAAAGAAATGTTCAAGTCGCAGTTACAGATCTCACTTCTTCCGTTTGAGATAGGTGCAGATATGCTTTTGCTATAGTCAGCTTGTATGTATTGACCAAATTCATCTCTTGTGAAACTGTTCACTGAAGTAAATACAAAACTTAATTTGCTCTCCTGAGTCTAGGTGATAAATGCATATCTCTGAGTAGAAAGATTGCATAAAATTAACAAGCCTGTTCATTCTTTTAAAAGTATTTTAAAGTAAACCTTTATATTTGTCCATCTCAACATGTTTTCTATGTTTTGCATTAAGGCAGTATATTTATTAGGTAGCAGGAGGGGATGTTAACTGCTTTCTCTTCATAAGTTACTGGAGAAGCCTGTAGTTTCTAAAGGTAAAACAACTAGCCAGTAGAAACTGAATTTCACTGCCTTTTAAAATAAAGCCTAAGGCTTCCTTCAGCTTCAGATTATCACTTTTCATGTACATACCTACTTTGCATTGAAGCATTCTGGTATTTGCAAAGCTTTTTTGGAGGACAGTATTTCGAAAGCACTGAGGAAGAGCAAAGCATTAATGTTGTTCCTGAGATGTTTACCTCATGGAAGAATGCACTCAACTAACAAATGCTGAAGAGGAATCTGTCCAAAACCCCAAGCTTTTCAGCCTTGTGTTTATTGTCACCCTCAGGCTCTTGGCTAATTTCTAATTGTGTGTAATGTCTCAAACCCAGGGCTCTAATTCAGAGGTAATTATCATATGATCAAGCTGTAGTTGTTATTTTAGTGCAGATTTGGGAAATAAAAGCTGGCAGCTGTGTTTCAGCTGCACTCCATTAAAAAAACAGACTGGAGAAGCAGCAGGAGCTTTGCAATTTTTTCCATCATTGCTGAGCTCAGTGAAGTTGCCTTATCTGTTTGCCTTCTGTAATATTTGCCATGTGTCTCTGAAGACTGAATAAATAAAACAGGAAAAGAAGGTTCAGTAAATAGATTGAAAGATTGTAAGTAGTAGACTGAACACGCAAACACATGTATGTGCATTTGGCTCTGCTGAGATCTGTAAGAGATCAGCTATTAATTCCTGCTAGACTTCTGTGTAGGGTGGATCAGAGGTTACTAGAGAGGTCAGTTCCCTTAAATAAACCAAGTTCAAGATACATTCAATGACTTCCCTGTTATGTCTTACTAAAACCTGACATATATCTGACATATAAAAACAGGTTTAAAACTTTTACTAGGCTGTGATTTTTCCAAAAGGACAGTATCAGGTCATTAATTGCTAAAGCCACAAACTCCATTCCTCTAGGCATGAATGAAGTTCTTTAATGGTCGAGACACATAGGCGCATTGTTTATATACCCTTAATATGGAGTCCTGAGAGAAACAGTTTGTGGGGGAAAAACCCACACAAGTTGAAGCAAAGCCGAAAGTTGGAGCTGTAACTCATTGCTCTGTAAAAATGCAGAATGTAGAAGCTCTGCAGATGAAGGCTGAGATATACTGACAATTTGGATTTCCATTACAAAATTTAACTTTTCCTTCCATTTAGAAGTGCTTGATCATCATAGGGATAATATTTTTCAAAAGTTGATGACTGATTCAGGAGCTACTGATGTTAAGGCAATGTCCTGTAGGCTGTAATTAGTTTGATGCAAAGTTTTCTAATGTTCTCCGGTTTGGTTTGCTGAATTTTTATTTTGGTTGTTTAAAGATCTCTCAGCATATATTTGTGTTTTAATTGAGAGAAAACCCAAACCCACCAGTGGTCATGTCCTCTCAATCCACTGTTCAAATGTGAATTCATGCACGTGGTGCAGTTGAAATCTCGATTCCTTTGGATTCCTTCATCCTAACTGGATGAAGAGTTTGTGGTTTGGGTCTTTGAGGGAGAAGTATCAGATCTTTATTTTCAGAGTTACAAGTTGAAGTACTTGTGAGCTGATACTGCAGAACTGCTGTTTCCCAGTTTTCTCTCTGATCTCTCTAGTGCAAAAGAATGTGTTTTCTAGAGGAAACAAAAGCATTCCTGTGGGCTGCTCTCACATGAGAGCGAGCAGCCCAGAAGAAGGAGAAGAAAGTGCAGTGGCTCAGCTTTGGAACATGGCTGATGAATGATTGTACACCTCATTTTTCTTCTTGGTATCCTGTAATTTATTGTTAGAACTGCAAAACATTGAGACTTGAATCGATGAAAGATATAATAAGTCTTCTAGGCATCTTCTAGTGCCATCTTTAATGTGCTGCTGCATTATTTCAGCACAGGAATTTCTTTTAAACGTTGCTGCTTGTTGAAATCCCAGACCAATGCTGTGAACAAGCGCTTCCAGGTTAGTGAACAACTGAACCACCTTGTATATGGTTGACACTTTGAATGTTGAGGCTGATGAATAATGTCCAAATAGCAGGTACACTAATAGCATGACTGGGGTTCTTGGCAGGCTCTGTGCCTTTGCTGGAGGTTGCAAAATGCCTCTGCAGTGGTGCTATAATGGGTGACAAAAAGTGGTATAGCTTAACTTACCCCTTTCGTTTCCTCATTAAGCACTCCCAACTCATGTCTGTTAACTCAGAAAAATGTGGTGCCTTTGAAACTTGCATAGTTTAATAACAAAATAATGTGTTAAACCAAAGACACTTTTCGCGGAATTTGAACCAACTGGTTCCACGATACATGAAACTCCCTTTTTGGAGAATAGTTGCATCTTTTTTCAATAAATTGTTGCATTTTTTTCATAACTTGTAGCTTGAACTGCTATAATGAATCTTAAGGGACTCTCAATTGGCTTTTTTTCCATGTAAATCCTGTTCTTCTGTAGCATGTATTTCATATTTAGTAAGTTGTAACTATATTTTTCTGATCAACGTCTTCAGTCTCAAGTGAGAGAAGCACTGGGGTGATCCCATCTTCTGAGATGGGATTTTAGATTTGTGATTGACCTATTTCTTTCTTATATCCACTATTTTCTGCCTGAAAGACTAATTAACTTATAGACAATATCATGCTAAATTCTGGTTAATTTATTTCAACAAAAATCTGACATTTAGCTCGATATTAACAAATATTTTATGTGGGATTTATTTTTCTTCATTTATATATATATTTTAGTAATGACTCTTTTACTGCAAGAGAATAGCATTGGTTTGGATCTGGGAGCAATGTTCTTCCCTATAAATTGTCTTTTGAATGCCACCCAGAGGACAGAGAGTTAGTGATTAGAAAATTGATGGAGGGGATTGTGCCCATCAAGCTGAGGAATTAAAGAGCATACACATGGCTTTCTGTACAGAGTGTATATATACCAGCATGATAAAGTTTGTGCTTCCATGAAAACATTAAGTCTAGAGATGGAAAAAGGCTATAAGGCTTCATTCAATTATATTTTTTCCTTTCTTATCCCAGTTAGTCTGAGACTACTCCTGAAATTGTGCTGCAAACCAAAATATCAATCAGATATTTATACAGATTGTAATGGAATCCTACCTAACTATGTAGCCATTTTGGAAAACTTTCAACAAAAGATAGGTTTCAGAAGTGAGACAAGTGACTGTAGTTGAAAGGTTAGAGACAGCTAGATCCTGTGCATTTGGGTGGATGTGTACTTAGATGGGAGACCCACTATGTGCTGTGTAAAAATACCAAAACGGGTAGCTACAGATTTCTTAAAGTAATTGGACGCTCGTTTTTTTGACAGCATGGCCTAGATACCATTTTCAAAAGTGGTTCAAGTCAGAAACCTCGAATTTCTTAAATCACTGAGATGTTGCAAATTAAATACCTCAGCCACTTTTTAAGAGAGTTGAATTCTTCAGCCATTTATGGCCTTGTGTTGCTGAGTAGAACAATGTCTGTAACCTCAAGGAATTCTGTACTGAAAAGCCTGGCAACTTAGGCTAAGTCTGTCAAGTATAGAATCCAGTCTTATGACAGTCCATTAGTGACAAATTAATACTGGAGTTCTTGTACAGACCTCAAACCAAACTCCATACTGAAGTTCACAGTCGACATGCTATGTGTCTTTGAACCTTTCGTCCTCTACAGTGGTTTCGCCTTTTGAAGGCTTATGCATATTTCACGGTGGGTTAGCTGAAAAGCGGGAGCAGCCTGTCTAACCTGAAAGGACGCATCTTGTTGTTTGGGGATTTTAATGAATATGTTGCAGAACATTCTCCAGCTGTTGCCCTCGAGAGGAAAATTATCAGGGTCTGTTAAGAAGGCAGAATTATTTTCTAAACCACCCAACTATGTGCTCAAATACCACATAGATAAGTAAACACTTTATGTGTGAAGCTTAACAGAAACAATTGCAATATGACAGATTTGCAGTCGGAAGGTGGAAAATTCCTTAAATTTGTTTAGATCTGATGTAACAGGGGAGCTCTAGTGGAGTAGGACACAGTTTCTTATGCCTTTCTTGAAATTTGTTGTGATTTCACTGCAGCTTTGGGGAAAGTATGTGATGATCAAGTCAGTCAATAGAAGCGTTGGCAATATTTTTGTCTGCTCACTGAGCGCTGCAGCACTTCTGTGGATAAAATCCTTGATGTACAATCTAAGGAATTATCGATGTAGTCTTGTCAACATACTTCATCCTACTTTTCCATCTTGCTGCATGTTGTCTGTTATGTTTGCGTATCACGGAATCATGGAATCACAGAATTTCAGAGTTGGAAGGGACCTCTAGAGATCATTTAGTCCAACGCCCCTGCTAAAGCAGGATTGCCTGCCTTGTTTCATTTCTAATTAGACTGTAACTCATTGTGGATGACTCCATGTTTATGCAGATGTTTAGATAACAGCATAAAGTGATCTTGTTCCCTCTCAGGTCCTTTTACTCATGTGTAATGTAGATATTGCATTCTGCTTTTCAGATCACCTAAGTTCCAATACAGTTTTCAATTTTGTCTGAACATAGAGGCCTCCAAAACTGTTCTTTGATTTCACCATGTGTAACAGATGGAATGAAAAGCTGAAAGTCAAAATGTCAGTCAGGAAGCCAGTTCCTAAAATCTTGTTCCTTGTTCTCGCATGACAAGCTGCCACTGCTGTTTGAGTTTGGAATGAATGAGCACCCATCTCAGAAGAAAATGCAGTATAAGTAGTCAAGATAGGCAAGGTGGAAAAATAGCAAAGCCCCATGTACCATGTAACAGCCTAATACAACTAAAGCAGCTGCTTTTGCTCATAAGAGGACTTGTCATGCTGGTGTTTTTACCAGTACATAGCTGATGTTGCCTCTATTGTTGGAGAGTTAAGATGATGTCTGAGCTGTCTGTCTGTGCAGCTTAATGCTTTGGTTCAGCGCCGATTCAGTTTAAAAGATAATGAAAATATTTATGTGTGGGTGAGTGGACATTGATAGCTAATGGAGATTATTTTGTGCTGGCAATGTTAGGCAATTTTTAAAGCCAATGCTGCCTAAATTCCAGAGTTGTCAAAGAGATTGGTGGTAGGCTGGAGTGATTTTGACACAGTGCTGTGAGGACTGAGACTAGAATTAAGCTCTGTACAGACCCAGCATGTCAGAAGCTGTTCTGTAGAAAACGTGTATGTGAGAATAGGTCTTAATAGTATGTGATGATCCATGACTTGGTTTAAAAGCAGAGATGGGCTTAGCAAATGTTTGAAACCAGAATCCAGAGGAGCAAGTGAGGATATAGATCAACACTAGAGTATTTTTTCAGGGCAGAAATTCAGAAAAAGGGATTCTTGAGTCCAGTTTGACAGAGTTAGAAAGAAAAAAGGTTCAGAGGAGAGAAACAGATACAGATATTTCTCTGTCTACTGTAGTCTTTTTCATACCTTATGTATTCCAGCCTTCTACTGCTGTTTAAAAACATCAAAGATGCCCCTAGATAAGTATTTGTGGAGGTCTTTTTCCTTCCAATATCCGCAAGATAGGTGAGATAGTATCCTAGAGACAGCAGTGATTTTTCTTTAGGTTGCAAAAGAATCACAGTAATTTAAAAGGGAAGATTCTTTTCAGAAAACCTTTAAGCTGCAGTACGTCAAACAGTTGGTGGAGAATTAAAAAGATTTCATTCAAGGTAATGTTTTCCATTTCATTGGCTTTCTTAACATCTCTTTAAAGTGTAAGAAACTTCATTACCGCAGGAGTTGAAATTAGAATTGTGAATGCTTTGGGTAGTAGATGAAACAAAATGAGTTGCTTTGTAAATTTGCTATAAAGCTTTATTAAATCTCGAAAAATTATAAAAGAAGTGGATATATAACTGAGGAAGAGCAGCCAAGCTTTCTGTGAGTGTTACTTAGCTTAATCTGCAATAATACTGTACTCGTGAGAGAGGAACCTGATACACACACCCCCAGGTGGGGGAAAAGGTGGTTTTATCACGTAGCATTCAGGTTTGCTCACGTTGCAGACATTGCACAATGTCAACATAACTTTTTGCCCTACTGAAAAGTACTGAAGAGGGAAACTGGAGTGATTGCACTAGAAATCTTTGGTCACCTTTTTAGTTTAAAGCTTTCAGGATACTGTACAACAGTGGATAATAAAGTATGATGAACTGAGTACTAAAACCACTGCCTAAAAGCAGACTGGATTTCTGCGTGGTCAGGGCAGTGGTTCAGCTCTGGTTTGTTGAGATGGTCCCCCCTGGCTGCTGCTCCTTTACATAGTCCATGAAGTCCATAGCTCTCCACTTGCCTACTTTTCTGAGGAGTACAGTTGGAAGGGGCTCTAGCTCGTATGTTTTTATGTTTTTTGAACTATTATCTCAAAGGTTTGGGTGTAAGCTGCTGTTGCTCAGATTTTACCCTGTGAAGCATTGTGGCTTTCTTCAGTCACTGTGGTTTCCCTTATCTTCTGTGAGATTCTGATGGCATGGGCAGACCGTTGCTACATATTTATCTGGAACAGTGCAAGAAATTACCCCCAGTGCTGCTTGTTACTAACACCAAGTTGGCAAACAGATTGCATAAATACTCTTTGGACCGTTCATCAGAAAGTCATCTGGGTTGGCTTAAATGGCTACTGCATGTGAGTTTGCGCTTACATCACCTGATCTGTTCTATCAACTGTAGAGGTGTAACAGCCACGGAGAGGTTAAACTGCTTTCCTTCTTCCAAAAGGGAGGATTTGTCTTTGTCCTAATCTAACAAAGAGTTGTGTTTCCTCAGCCTATTTCTGTCCTGTGAACGGAGTGTAGCATAGCACAGCAAAAACCCATTCTACTGTCATTCATTTCTCTGTACCCTGTTGGACAACTCTTATGTAATAAAATAGCATAGAAGTAATTCCCAGATAGAAGTTTATCCTGACTATTGAAAGCCATGTTATATTTTTAATTACAGACAGCATTTTTATGGATCACAAGTATTTAAAAGGCACAGTTTCTTTGTTTTTAGGTATCTGGAAGAAGTATTACTGCTTATCCAGTTGAAATTAAACTACAATCCGCCCTGGGGAGAATTTGGGTACAAACCAAAGATTTCATGGGACTTAGTAAGAAGAGACAGGGAATGACCTCAGCTTCTTGCTCAGGACAAGCATTACTGTGCCAGGTGATGTGAGTGGTGGCTGTTCACATAGCTGCTGCTGTATTTGTTTGGAGTATTCACACAATGTCTTCCATCCCATTTCACAGACTGATTTAACAACCTGCAGGGAAATTAAAGGATTATATTTTTTTTATTATTGACACTTGCTTTGTTCTTTGATACTTGTACAGTGCAGTTTGTTTTCTCAAATTAATGCTGAAGCTATATGTTACTGCATAGTTTGGTAGCAAGTTTTTTTTTTTCCTTTGGCTATTTGTTCTGAAATGCAAAATTAAAATAAAATTGCATTTAAAGAATTCAAATGATTTTCCACACTTGTGTGCCTAGCAGTTGGGCAGCAATAGTAATGGCTTATTACTGGTTTTCCCCTTTTCATCTTTTTTTTTTTTTTTTTTTCTCCTTGCCAGCTATCCTTTCTCATGCTGAAAGGATAGCCAACTGGGGTTGTTTAGCTTGCAAAATTTGTTTCACTTGGAAGAAAGGATGCAATGAAGAGCACTGTGGTCATTTTTTAGCTGTTAGAGCTTATGATACAAGGAAATTACCATTTGAGGAATTTTGAGCACTCAGTCTTCACTTTGTGTTAACTTACAAATATGCTTCCTTCAATATATTGAAAAGACACTTGGACTGAATGTTACTGTTGTGGGCAGCATGGACCATCTGCATGAGACCTACTGCAGAGGACTTCCAAGAATTTTTCTCCATCCTCCCTCTTCAGTGCTTGTTCTCCTTTCACATTTACATTGCTGTATGTTATAGCAGTGGGCTTGAAAGGTTCTCATTCTGTATTTTCTTACTTTTTCTGAGGGCTGTTGTCTTTGATTCTGTCTTTTTATATTATGTGCTTGTGTCCTTTAAGGCTCTACCATTTCCACTGTTCATTTTGTAGTCCTGTGATATCTTCCCCTTTGGATTTAACTGTGTCTCAAGGCTGACAGCTTTTATGTATGTCATGTGCTATTTTATCTTGAATCTAAACCAGTTTCTGGACCTTGTACCTTAACTCAGACTCAGTTCAGTGTTGAAATCCTTGTGAATCTTGACGTGGCTCCTTCCCAGCATTACAGCTGTGCCGATGTGACGTCTCCAAGAGACCTGAATGGTTCTGGGAAGCCAAATAGCTACAAAAGTGTTAACCTTTGTCATTTTTGATCTGAAGTCCAGGGCTTCAGAGTGCTCTAACCAGAATGTCTGAAGAACCTCCTGCTCTTGAAGGTGATGTTGCTCTTGGTTGCCTTTAGCTGTTTCTTCCCATATGAGATTCAAAATATATTTTATTCCTAGAGAGTTTACTCCCAACTATAAGCATACTTTTCTGCAAGATATGCTAAAATAAAATATAGTTCAGACCCATACTTACAGTTATGTGTTGATCCTGAAAAGTTCCCTGGTGTTGTCCAGTTTGACTGCTACGGTGCAACGATTTGTGTTTCAGAAAGTGATTCACAAGCATTTTGTCTGTCAGGGAACCTTCAAAAAGGGTTTTTTTTGTTTCTCTCCTTTCAAGAGTCAGGGAAAAATTGACCTAATAAATAATTATCCGCTGGCCGTGTCTAAGCTTCATGTACTCTTTTCCAGAAGTTTTCCCCTGGGAGTGTTATATTATAGTTTTGGCTTTTAATAGCAGAACATCATAACCGTTTTTCCCTGTCATCTGATATGGTTGTTTATACTATGGAATACATGTACATGATGGGTTTCGTGAAATTTTTAGGCCCTTATTGTAGCTGAGTGTGTGATCTTGGCTCTCAGTAATTTTATATCTGGGATTCAGTTACTATTTTGTATGTTCCTCTGCTACTTCCATGCATGTTCATTTTAGAAGTTGTACTTTCAAGTAGACATTTAATGTGCATACATCAGTAATTCATGTTTTGCTGGGACCGTTCTGAATCCACTTTTTTCTCCCCTTATTTTGCTTACTTCTACTTTATTGTACTTATTATTGTGACCCATTTCTGCTTTGTTTAATATCGTTCTAAATCACTGTAAAGTTTGTCTTGCTCCAGCCCTGAGGTTTATTAATTCTGTCAGGATTTAAGAATTGGATTTTCATGAGGTCTCGGTCAGGGACTGCAGAAATGCATGGGGAAAAACAGCCAGAGGCTGAACCTTGAATTATCATAACTATAGGCTAGAGTAAGAAGTTGTTGCACACAGCTATATTCTTGACACTTTTAACCCAGACTGTTGTGTGCTGTTACTGCGAGGTGCAGAAGAGCTTCTGTGTTCAGCTCCAGAGGTACTTAACTGTCTGTTTTCAGATCATTGGACTTGAAAGGCATGGTCGAAATGAAAGCTGCTATTCTTACTTTCACCTTCTGTGTAATTAATTTCTCTTTAGGGAAGTAGAGCAAGATAAGAATGTAGTTTGACCTTAAGAGAATTGAGGCACAGGAACATATGTCCCACTGGTCAGCATTACCCCAAACACAAATATTTCAAGGTGGAGGGAGCAGAGCAATAGCAAATGAACTGTGTGCCATTCTGTCCGCCTCTGCTTGAGAGCAAGCCGTGTGTTTATTGAAGGAAATGGTTCTGCTGAACTAGTCCTGATGCTGTTCCAAGCCAATTGGTGATTACCTTTTCCATGGGGATTGAAATGAATGTGTTACCTTTTAAAATAAGCTGCTGCTATTCAGAATTTCTGTCTGTTAGTTGTTTGTTCAGCTGGACTTGACAGCTTCTGTCTTAACTGCGCAGAGAGGCACTAGCTCAGCTTTAGTTTGGCTTCGGTTTCCCTTCCCTTTTCCCCCTCACATTAGTGTGCTTATTTTCTCTCTGATCTCCAGAACTGTAATATACGATGAAGGATGTCTATAAATACTAAACCTAAGTATAAAATGAATTGACATTTATTCTGCATGGCTGTAAAAGAAATAATGGACTGATTTATTGTGATTTGGGAAGTTCTTCTGAATTTCTGACTATTTAGCGCAGTCCTCAAAAAAACCTGCTGAGCTGGAGCCAACTAGTGTGTAATCTGAAGAGGAGAGGAAGGGAGAAAAAGGGGGGAGAAGATCAAAAAGGTGAAGTCACGTTGCTTGAATGTTACTTCATCTATAGGGTCGCAATCGCACAAGTTGGATCTGGAATCTGTTCCAAACCTGATGTTCCTCAAACAATGGGGCAAATAATGATCTTCAAGTGGACTTTTGGACTGGGAAATTAACTTGATGCTTTGATTCATGTGTATCTCTTATTTTATTATCAATTAGTGCAACAAGATAGTAATAATCATTGCTAATATCCATTCTGTGTTCCAGATTTCTTGAGCTGTACTGAGCTGTGCTGTGAACATTGGTAATTTTGTCAAAGAACTGCATTTGTAAATATATGGCATGTTTTGCTTATGCCCCATGGAAGAAAAATTGCTCTCCACAGCGATGAGTCAGTTGTTTCATTGAAGTGGTCTCTGTGTACAGAAGATTATTTTCTTTGTTTTCCTGACTGGTTAATACATCACTGTTTGTAAGGGAACAGACATCATTTGTGGAAACTTTTTGTTAAGTGATAGGTATTTTCTTCTGTCCTATGTCATCAATTCATTCGTTGTGTCCTTCTTGAAGTTTAGACATAAATGGGGTTTTTTTCATTTCCATAATCTAGGCAATACAACATACCTCTAGCGGGGTGTATACAACAATGTTTAAAAGATACTGCAGTGGCTAATTATTTTTAGGTAAATATTTTTGGTTTGACTGTTCTGGTAGCTGAGGCATCAAACCCAGTAATGAATAATGCTGTAGGTAGGGCTTTAGGTATTCAGCCAGTATGTTTCATCTAGCTTCCTGTGACTCTCCTCTGGTTTCAGACAAAGGAATAGGATTCTTTAGTGACTGTATGGGGTGAGTAAATCACCTGGTGGAATGATGGAGAAAGGTCTGAAGTACACACAAACTGTAAACTCCAGTATAAAATAAATTTGCGACTCCCTAAATGCCCAGTGTAAACAAAGTAAAGCAGATATAACGTGAATCATTGCTTTCTGAACATACTGCAGAGAAGACGACCAGCTAATCAAAATTCCAATTAAAGAAATTTTACAGTGTTAGAGCTTCATTTTCATATGGTCTTGGGTGCAGCATCGAAGATATGTTTCTAAAGGAAATAATGTATGAGGATCTCATTGCCACTAGTCTCTCTGCAGATTGTTGCAGTCATGTTTGTTTTCCAGACCTAAAGATTTGTGCTACTGATAAATGTACATCTTTCATCAAACTGCATAAACTGGAAGTATTAGGAACAACAGAAGTATAAGAATGCCTTCATTTTGTATTGTATACATTAGATTATTTAGGGGTTGGCTTTCTCAGGTAGCATTGCATTTCAGAGGTCAATCAGAGTTGCTGAAGTTTATGTATCCAGGAGTAAAAAAAACAGGTGGAAGTGACTCTCTGTTTTATGGATCATACAGTAGTTTCTTGTTTCTTTGTGTGTACTGTGGTAGGGTGTAAGAGTCCTAAGCACTAAGATCTGAATATTGGTAGGTTGTTACACCGCAGAATTTATCCCCATTTAATTAAAAACCTAACACAACATATCTCAGGCAAAATGTTAAAAATTATTGCAAAGTTCCTGAATTACAAAAAAAGCAGTTATAAAGTTATCTGTGCAAACTCAACTTGGCTCCTTCAGTCGCTGTAATAAATACACAGACTTCTTCCTGTTTATCTGACATTTTTCTGCCAGGAAGGCTTCATTTACCCCACATTTAAAGTAGTCACTGAACTGACGTCACAGTTCACTGTATGAGTATACCTTCTGAATGTGTGATTGACCATTGAATATCATCAGCGCTCAGGAGTTACTCCCAGTTTGGTTAAATTGCATCCTTTCCACATCCTAGAATGAGCTGTTCAAAAAGCCTCAGGTCGTTTGTTTCTCTCTGTGTGGTACATATCTGCCTCGTCTTGTGATTAATGTGTGATTCTGTACCACTGCTTTATGTCTATAAATTGACTCTCCCCTGCTGTTTCCTGTGCATCAAACCTGAGCCTCGAGTGTGCAAGAAGAGGCTGCCCTGGGAGCCACCTGCCTCGGTCTTGCAGGATTTTTAGCTCACTGGACTACAGATTTGTGGAAAAAACTTTGTGTGCCCTTTTTTTGTTGTTGTTTAAATGTGCCAAGGAGTAATACCAGTGTGATCTGCAGGGGAGATTAAATTCCAGTGAGTGTGGCAAAGCATCAGTATTAAGATATTCAATAGCACTGTATATGATAAAGTGTATGGTATGGAAGATGCCGACATTTCTGCATGCCTGTGTGGAGGCAGTGGTGGTGATTCTGTTTGAAAGCAATTAAACAGTGCCTTGGGATGGCACCTCTTATAAATGGAAATAAATAAAAATTCACTTACAAGTAAGGTACTGCCAATTCTCTCGCTTTAGTTACAAACTGTACAGCCAAATATTTATTCTGGATAGGGGAGGCTGAAAGCATAAAGGCATAGTCACAAGACTAGTTCTGATTTTGTACTGTTTTTCACTGTTAGAGATTTATTCTTCAGTGTTCTAGTGAACTCATTTATGAAGAGACTGGATGACTGTAGAAGTGGAATTGCGTATACGTTACAGTATGTTAAAAAAAGCTGGTAACTCAACAGAACTTTAAATGGTTTTACATTTTTTGGTCATTAAAGTGCCATTAAATGTAACAAAACAATATTAAAAGCATTAAAGGTATGAAATTTAATATTGACCTTGAATGTCAAGTCTGACATGAGTAATTTGAAAGTGATTAGTCTTTGTAAATGTCTTATTAGGCCTGTATTCTATAAGGAATTACGCAGATGTTCTGGACTTTACTAATGTTACTCATTGTTTATAGCTAAAAATGTGCATTATGGTGTAAAAGACTTGGACTTTCATCACAGCAAATGTAGCAGCAAAGTCAATTTTGTTTGTTGCTGCTATACAGCCAGTTGCTGGAGGCAGTAAAGCTGCCATTTAAGAGAGCAGAGCAGCACTGTGTAAACCTGCAGGATGTCTAACATCAAAGATCCCCTGTACAGTTAAAGCTTCACAGGAGTTTGAGATAATCTGTTGACAAATATCCCTGGAATTTAACACGAACAGTGACAACACTTCTGTTTCTGCCAGAAGTTAATGGAAGTCTTTTAGCGCAGAGAGATAATTTTTTTTTTTCCACTTGTCTCCCACACATTGGCCTTGCAAAAGGGTGTGTGTTTAATCACCAGTAACACTTCCTTCAGCATCTCAACAAGCAGCACATCATTGTGCTGATTTGGTCCCAAATCGGAATTTACTGTAGTGCAGCCATCAGAGATGAATTTTCAGAGCTCTGCGCCGTGTGTGCAGTGGTATGGGAACCTGGAGCATACCTTTGTGGAGGGTGGTTCGTGATCTTTAATTCACATAGCGGCACCTTCCCTGCAGAGTTCAATCAAGTTTAGTTTGAGCAGCACACAAAGGAGTGCAACTGTAGAACTGGCCAGAAGACAATGGATCCCTGACACCTCTAAGCCCTCTGTTTTCTGTAGGTAAAGCAGCTCTTACTCTTAGTAGTTAAAGTAATTATGCTGAAGAAAAGAAATCCTCGTCTGGCTCCCTAAGATTTGTAACAAACGTCATTCTGAACTGCTAGAGTACAACTTGCTTTCTATTAACACAAGTTAGGCGGGCCTTAAGCACATAATGCAAAATGATTGTGCTGAAATGTAATTGTCTGTCTGTCTGCTAACTGGCAGAAGTGGAACCGTTTACAGTTTCCACATTCACAGTATTTTGTTTGGAGTGAGCATGCTTCCTTTAGGAAATAGGTGCTGCTCCACCTAAGGTTCTGGAGACACAACTAAATGCAAGAGTATAAAATTAATATGATAGCAATTTTTAACAGTAAAGACTGAACTTCTTTAAAAAAACAACAATAAAAAAAATCTCTATCAGATTTCATAAGGTAAGTTCTGTTAAGAATATATGACATGCAGTTAAAGCAGTACTCTTCAGTGTATTTCACTCTTCATGGACTTTAAAAGCTTTTTTTAATAGAAAGAGTATAAACCCACCAAAAACGTTTAAGTCCCAGTCATGTGACAGATGCACAAAAATTGTAACAGTACTTAGAACATAAGTATTGCGATATCTGTGCCTCAGTATTTAAGGGTTAAGATCTTGCCCAAACATTTGAACTACATAACTGCAATTCATGTTAAGTAACTTACTGGGAGAGAGGTGTTCTTGAGCCTGCTCTGAAGGCTACTGATTTGGTAGTTCACACGCTTCTGGCAGTTTCATTTTATAAAATGTTGGCTGACGGATGCATATATTGCTCCTCTACTCTGTCTTGGAAGTAGTCCTACATATTATCATGCAGCAAGGCCCCAGGATTGGAAGCAAAGACTGCAGTTGGGATTTGTCAGTAAGTTTCTGCTGATTCTGTAGCACAAACTGGAGTCTGCACTGCCTTGGCACCTTGCTCCCTTCCTCTGCACAACTGTCTGTGTTCCTTCCAGTTAAGCTGGAGATGTTTACAGGTTCATTTCTGTGAGTCAGGATTTATCCCACACTTAACTACATGCCTCTAAACTTCTGAGAGATGTAGTTACAGCTCTTGCTTACTGACGATCATCTGGCTGTAATCAGCGGCGTTCAGAGGCTGTCACTATACTCATCCTTCTGACAGATGCTGCAAAGGTCCATAATGTAGGTGTAGGACCTGTGGCTTAGCTGCTGTTTTGGCTGAGTTGAGCAAAATTAGTGCAGAGTCTTACCTAAGGGATAAGGGACCATAACATTGTTAAGGTAAAGACACCTGGCATTAAAAAGAAGACAGTTCAAAAGAAAACAGGAAATAGAAAGGGAAGTTGATGAGTCTCCAGAAAGCTTCAAATTGAAGGACATTGACAAAGACCAAGTGGACTTTTGGGAGCAGTGAGGAAATTAGAGTGATTTGTACACAAACCTTTGCTAGGTTTCCATTCAGCAGCTCTCAGTGCCTGTGTTCTCAGTACTGATGGCCACTCCTCCATTTTGCTTGCCTTCCAGGAAATGAAATTTTGCAGAACTACCGTGTCTTGCTCACACAGGTAGAGATTGCATAAACTCAGCTGCTTGATAATTTAAAAAAAAATATGGTTACTCTGTCCTTCACCTATTTTTACAGTTGAGGAAACAAAGACGGAGAGAACAGTTTTTGTTTAGAGCATATGCTGACTGAGAATCAAAATCAGAGAAATATAACAACCGATGAATGTGTTGCCAGTAAGAGAATTTGTTCTGACTGGAAAATAGTGACTTACATTAACAAGTGCGTAACGGTTGTTGGCACAGTTCTTTGACCTACATATGTCTGTTATAAATAATTTTGTCAATAAGGTTTTGGGGTTTTTTTCCAAATTAACCCTATGCTCTATAGAGAATACAGTATAGGACTTTGAGATTTTCTTTCTGTTTTGCATGTTAACTAGTTGTAGTAGGCTTCTCCAGCAAAGACAAGAACTCAGCAAAGAAAGGCGTTTAGTATTTTTGGCATAGCAATACTCTCTGTATGGATGTTCTTTTGTGTAGAGAGCTCAGTTGATTGATTTCAAATTCTTTCTCCGTTGATGACAACATAATAACCTCTATTGAGTTTTCTTGTAAGAAAGCTTCCTCCTTTGTGGTGCTTCTTGAGAAGAACTTGAAGTAGCCCTATATGAAGCAGCATCAGGAACTGGTGCGTGTTGTAGTGCAAACATTAACACACTTTTTATCTAATTTGCACCACGAATTACTTGCCCTAGTAGTGTGATAATGGTATTAATGAAAATGTGATATCCAGCATTAATAAAGGAAAAAGGAAAGGGTTGTTTTTTTTTTTGTTCTGTGTGTTGAGTTTGAACCCTTCTTTCTCATAGTCTTCAGTCTGGTATCATTATGATTTCTTTTTAGTTTTGATTTTGCACTAAACCCCTGTGGATACTGCTGGTTGTATGACAGGGTTGGTGGCAAGGCTGGGGTGGGCCGCAGGGGTAGCCTCTCAGTAGAGACCAGAAGCTGCTGATGCGTCAGACAGATAATTAATAAGGTAGTAGCATACATAGAACTTTTGAGTCCAAAACACTTTTTCTACTTTGCTGTCAGTAGGTACGCTTTGCTCAGTGGTTCCATGGGTGTCATTTACGTGCTTTAATGTTGTCCAGATACAGGATAACATCTACCACTACTATAATGTTCTGGGTTTTCCTCAGTGTTCAGGGTGTACCTCCATACTTTATTTCCTACAAACAGTGTGACGCCTGCTCTGAAGATTGTTCATGTCTTTGAGGGGTTTTACTCAAGACTAGGATCTGTATGTTTAACAAAGAGCTGGCTT
This sequence comes from Rhinoptilus africanus, assembly GCA_013400135.1. Taxonomy (NCBI): domain Eukaryota; kingdom Metazoa; phylum Chordata; class Aves; order Charadriiformes; family Glareolidae; genus Rhinoptilus; species Rhinoptilus africanus. The sequence continues at coordinate 340,257 of VXBO01003092.1, read as the reverse complement.
TTCATGGTATCTCAATGGGAATGGAATATTTTTATCAGCATTTTAGAAAAACAAACGGATGAGAGACATGTAAGGCAGGTAAGACATCCTAACGTGCACCCTGTTTTAAAATACCTTTGACCTGTTTGGTTTGGCTTGGTTTGGCTTGATTTGGTGTGGAGTGTGTTGCGCTTCTGACAAACTGAACTGTGGGGTCTCGTCAAGCAAGTTAGTTGAACGAGGAGCTACAATTAGCAGCTACTCAAAGTTTGGTCCAAACAACTTTTCAACAACAGTTTTGAGGAACAAAAATAGCAATTTTTCATTTACTAGGAACTAAGTAATAAATTCCAGTTAAATTCTTCTTGGTTTTTTGTTTTACTCAGCTGGTCTGCAGGTGTAGAGGATTTTGGCCAAGGTTTCAGTGCTTGGAGACTGCAGTCATTACTAACACTCCTGGGCACACATTTCTGTTGGAATGCAGCTGATGTCATGGAAAAACAGGACCTTTGTGGTAACCCCTAACAACCAGATGTATAGCAAACAGTAAATGTTACCTCCACTAAGATGCTCGATTTTAAAGAGACTTGTTAGGATGGTGCCTGTGTGCCAAAAAATATAAACTTTTACTGGTTTAACTATAGTTTTCCTAAAAGCACCAGCCTACTGCTGGGGTTTAGCCATGATTTTGATATGCCTAATAAAACCAGAAATAGTTCTGTTTAAATCTTCAAATACCCAGAATTTACTGTTCTTTCCACCACCTAACGGTTTTATGATTCACATTAGAAATCAGTGAGGGTATGTTAGTTACAAGGGAAATAGCACTGTAATTTTCATGATTTGCAAAACACAGCTTCTTTCCAAGGTATATTTTCCATCTAATTAAATGAGTGCATGGATTTTTTTTTTTTCTTGTAGAGTTGTGCAGCAATGTAGAACTGTACAATTCAGTTTTTGATTTTTTGTTTGTTTTGTTTTTGAAAAGTCCATTCTCAGCTTTAGGCTGTGCACTGTTTTGCTTTCATAGGGCTACTTACAACTTCCAAGACAATTTAGAGGTTTGTCATCCAAGGGGCATTCATTCCTTTACGTGATTTGTATGGTTTCCTTTTTTTTTCCTCTGTTGACAAAATACAGATACCATACCTGTGCAAGCCCCACCGCTTTGACCTTGCAATATAAATCTTTACTTTCCTTTGTAAGCAGACAGTACATAGGGAGAAGGATGAGCAGCCTAACCTACAGCGACACATTGTCTTTTTGAGTGTGTCAATATAGCTCCTAGTACACTTTTTATGACTGAATTGATCATTAGCTATTGTATGCGTTCGGTATTCTTTGGCTTAAATCTTGAGTTGGTTGTCAGTTGCTTTGTGCTTCTAAAGGGGATGTACCTATTTATAATACTGTTGTCATTTAAAGATACTTTTGGCAGTATAGAACTAATACTTTTTTTGCTGGTGTCTCTTTAAAACATCTTGGGCTTAGATGAGGACCTAAACCACCTTCCTGTATAGTAACAGTGGCATAGGACAACCTTTATTACTGCATATTTCAAAAAATTAATTTGCTTTAAGCTCGACATCCCCTAAGATAACCACAAATTGGACTTAAGAAGTAGTAACAGTAGGTTAAA
>VXBO01003092.1:226841-338609 GCA_013400135.1 Rhinoptilus africanus | reverse complement strand
AAAAGCAAAAAAAAAAAAAAAAAGTAGCTGAAATATTTGGAAAATATACAGCCATTGTCCATAGGTCTTGAACGTGGAATATTAGGAGAATTGAGGTTTTTCTTCTGTGGTTCCCCGTGAGTTTCTTAATTCCCACTCAGGTGCCCATCTCTTTTGTTTGTTTGTTTGTTTGTTTTGGTGGTTTTTTTATTTTGTTTTGAGCGGGAGATGGCATAAATTGAGGTGTTTATTACGCATCCACTGATATCTTAAGCTGACTCACAAAACCAATCATTGTGTTTACTAACATTTATCCAGAAAAATCCCGTGAGTTGATCAATGGTCTGTGATGAAGTCAAAATACTACTGATTTAGTGATCAACACCTTGAGTCTACCCACCATCTTGGAAGAAAATGTTCTATGTTCCACTGCAGAGCTGTGGGCCTTTTCTTTTTGTTAGAAATAAAATACTTGTTTCCAGTTATGGCTGCTTAAAATGTCTGTTTCTAGTTGCTCTGACTTTAAAGCACAACTATTTTTGAAATTAAGAAAGTATCGACATATATGGGCAGGGAAAGGAGGATGTGGGAACCATTTTTGTTAGATTTGACTTGTTTTAAATGGTAGCTGTTCAAGTTGTTTGAAAATTAGAAATATTAGAACCAGGCCTAATATTATCGAGCAGACAAGCAGGACAGTGAAATTCTATAAATAAACACAAACCCACATGAATTTCAGATAGCAGTGTTTATGTGCATGATTAACAAATTGAAATGAATTGCCTTTTTTCTTTTAATCTTGTTGACTCCGCAGCATGCTGACCTCTCCCACATGCCTGAGCCTGAGCTGCAGCATCACATTCAGTTTCGGATCACAGACAAATGTTAAGGCTACCTTATGATCTAGAAGAGAGAGAAATTTAGTTTACATCTTCTGGCATCTTAAAAACATTTTTCTGTTACAAAGCTGGGGGGAAGGGGAGCAGGGCATCCAGGAGGAAGCCTAAGAGTCAGCTTGACATTTGAAAGCTGGCTTGGGTACTAGCAGTTAGCACTTGGTTTTCTCTTTATCTTAACTCTGGTATGTAGGACCTGCAATTTCACTAGTTAGAACTTTTTTCTGAAATTCAGCCACATTTTGGGTAGACATTGGGACTTTCTGGGTATTGTATCTGTACGATTTTTGTTTGCTTACATACCTGTAACAGACTATGTGTTCATCTGTATAGTATTGAAATTGGTTACTAATGACTCTAAAACTTATAAAAGCCCCTAAACTTTTGATTTAGAGATGTCGAAGTTGTCCTAAAGGCAGTCTTCTTAATTATGGAAGGGTTGAAAATGCCTGCAAGTGAACAGCAGTTATAGCGGTGATAATGAGAATCATTGCCTCAGCTCTCCTCACCAGGTCTTGCCAAAGCCTCTATATAAATAAATTGTTTTATTCAATGAAATTAATTCAGTAAAATTTGGAGTATGGAATGAGCATGATGTGTGGATGTGCCAGAGTTATGTTCTGCTGGGCCACCTTTTGCCCAAATCTGTCCTTTCTGACTTGGGAGTGGTGTGGAATCTCTGTGGAATCTCACCAGCCTGTGCTCCTATTGGAAGGCACCCAAGTTTTAGTTACTGAACGGAGATGCACAGGCAGATCTAGAAGGATCATCAACTCTAATACAATTCCATCATCACCTTCCAAAAAATAATTGCTGACAAAAATACCTGTTTTCCCTGTTAAGAGCATGGATCCCCCCCCAATTTCAGATGAAGTTGAGCTGGTTCTAAAATACAATTTTTAAAACTTAAATTTGTTTGCTGTGCAGAAGCCTTGTGAGAGTATTTCATATATGTGTTTCTCATTTCCTCCTCATTCTACTGAATTTGTTAAATTTGCTTTTGTCCTTTTGTAAGGAGCTGAGGGACCACTGCTGACAAAATCTGGGAGTTTTTTCAGGCGTACAGTATTCACAGGCAAAATAAACTGGAGCAAGTCAGAATTTTGAGCAGTTTATGCTTTCCTTTATTTTTATCTCACTCAATAAAGTGTACTCCTTAAAGATAATAAATTGCTGTGGGTTTTGGAAACTGATCTGTCCTCAGTAGTGAGAATAACTATCAGTTATATTAAAAATGAGGTCAGTTGCTTCCTGTAAATCTAGTGTTTTCTGAAAATTTGGAGCTTCTCTGGTTATCACTATGCCCAGAGCAGTATCCTATGCTTTATGGAAAATAGACTGTTGTATCCCATATATAATAGCTTAAAACAAACAAAGCCTCTTGTTTACACACTTGTGAATATTTTTCATATTTAAGCAATTTACAGAGGTTCCATCAAGAAAAATCACAAAATAAGATATTTAAAAGCTCTACTAAATTGATAGATTCCTTGGAAGGAAGATACAGCACTCTCTGATTGCCAGCTGCTTTGTCCAGTATTAAGTAAGGTAAATAATTGACTTGATGGTTGTGGGGGTTTTGTTGGCACTACATATATGTTGCCCTTCACTGTAAGTCATCTCTTAGGTCTTTGTTATATTTCTAAGTAGCACAAGGTGCAAGCCTTAAGCACTCAGAAGCCAAGGCAGAAACCTTAAAAAGTAATAATTGCTTTAAAACAATTTAAAAACCTCTATTTTATTCTCAGATTTTTGTGTGTTCTTATGTATTCACATTTTCCATGTTTTACTTGTGCGTTACAGTCCTTGTGTTATTAGTGTTATGATTCAAACAGGATTCAAATGTCAAGAAAAGTACCACGCATCAAAGGATCAAGATTAAATGAGGACTCCTCACAGGATGATTTATAATTTAAATTATTTTTTTTCCTTAATGACACCATGTTCCAGTTGCTTACAGGTGTTTATATAGGACCATACTTTAATAATATTTTCTACTAAATGTTTAGCATTTCTATTTGCTCTAGTTCCAGCACCATTTTTCAGCACTCCTTTCAGAAATCTTTGAGTTTTTTTCCCCCCACTTAGTGTTTGACATACTTACTAAACAAAAAATGTCTGTTTTAATTCTGCTGGTTATCGCTTTTTGCTCTGTGGCCTTGCTGCCTAGACACTAGCAAGTTGTACTGGTCTTATCTTCTCCAGTCACACTTTTAAATAAGGAATTAATAGATGGTGTAAATCATGAGAGAACAGCAATTAAAACATACAGTTCTCCAATTTGAGATTTTCAGTTACTTCCCAGCCAGCCAGTGTATTTGGAACTAGGACTGACAGCAATTACCCTGAATTTGTTTTCACAGTCTTTTCTGGTCTCCTGGTCTCTTTTGGATGAAGTTTATCCACAAAGAAATTAACACTTCTGCAGAATTTGAGCTTAGATTTCTGGCAGTGGATATGTAACCAGTAGTTTTCCTACTGTTGCCTGGAGCATTTCTTCTCTGATTCCAGTGCAGATCCATTCCGTCTTTGCCCTATTCTTATCTGCAGTTGCCAAAATCCCAGTACTTCATCTCCATTTTCTGAAACATTAGTTGCTTTCAACTGAAATGACTGAGCACCTTTTGAAATCTTGTGCTTTCTGGGCTTTTGTATTTCTAGCCTCTTGTAGTTGTCCTTTCACCTCTTTATCCTTTTTCTCTTAGCATGTCACTTGGAGTATTTTTCTCCTTACTCTCTCTAGCATTTCTTGAGAAGTTGATCCTTGATTCCTCTCCCTTCTGTGGATAATCTTTCTTCAATTTCTGTTTCTATTCAAACAACGACAAGATCATCCACTTTTCCTAAGACTTATCCTCTTTGTCCAGAGTAAAGTCTCAGCCTTTCTTGCTGATATTTGCAGGCTAATCTCTGGGTTAAAAAGTTCAAAAGACTCCCTATCTTTTCCATCTTCAGTCATCCATCCATCCATCCATCTTTAACTGTTATGGACAAAACCTTTTTTCTTGTGGTTTGTGCTTAGCTGCACCTTTGTTAGAGGTTTTTTCGCGTATCTTGGAGACATGTGAGTCTCATAGTTACTTTTTCTGCACAATTAATCATAAACACTGCCAAGAAAAGAACTTGTTGCCTAAAGAGCTCCTTTGCCATGACCCCTGTTGATTGCATAGTACAGTCCAACAGCATACAGTTTATGTTTTGCCCATGTCTCTGCTGCTTTCTTAGCAGTCTCCTGTCTTATGCTTAAGAATTGAAGCATTTTTGGGATAGCTCTGCCTTTGCTGTGTATTTCTGTAGCACTTAACACAGTGGACCACAAACGAGTTCTTGCTTTTGCAGTAATAAAAATAATAAATAAATAATAAAAATAATAGATAAGAGTAAGTAAATGTAATGCACAGAAGACTACAGTTGGGGCAAGTTACAAGGTGCCTCTAGGATAGTCCACATGCAGGAAAAAAGGGAGGGGAAAAGAGGCAGTTCCCTGTAGTATTTTCCTTATATTAAACCTATGAGTAACTTCACAAACAGTAGATTAATAATGGATAGATGATGCCTAAATGGAGGATACAACTGATACTACCTCTTGCAGTGGTGATACTGACTTTATCAGTAGTGAGGGATCTGAACACTCTTCTCGCACTATATCCTTTTAGTGCAGAAGAAAATTGGACCATGCACCATCTCTTAGTATAAAATGAGAGGTATGATCAAGTCATGAGATTCTGAGTAAGATACAAATTTTAAACGTCCCAAGAGTCAGTGAGTTTATGGTCCATAATTTTATGCTAAATACTTTGGATGTATGTTTCACAAACCGGATTGCATCCTGAGGACAATCTGAAGGTGACATTAGTGGCTGGAGACAGGTTTGCAGTAGTATTTTTAAGAATAGGTTTCTTATGTAGTAGTTAAATTGTTTGTGGATCTGTTAAGTAGCTTCCAGACAGTGTAATTTTGTTACTGGTAAATACTGACCAAAGGTCTCATGTTCATTTGTCAGAATTATGGCTGTTTCCATGTTAACAATAAAGAAAATCTAACACTTCTTTAGCTTTCCTTGCCCAGGGCCAGTTACAATATTTCAGACACCCAATGCATTTTTCTTGGGTAAATCAGATGAAGTAAACAGAACTTCATCAAATGAAGTAACTTTATCATCAAACTTCATAAACACGGTGGTTAAGTGTTACCTTTTGGCATTTAGATTAATACTGCAAAAACTTAATGAGTTACATGTCATGTTAAACAATTTCTATAAGGTAAACTTTTTATTTATTAGTTTAGGATGCTTCTCAAGTTCTTCCAGCAGTTTGGTTAGTAGCTTTCTTTCTGGTGAATTTTTGGGCAAAACGATTATTTGAAAAGTACCACCAGCATTTAGGGCAAGTGTGTGTGTATGTGAGCTGACAGCTTTTAAAATGAGCTGAAAATTTTCATTTTGCTCTTTGGCACTTCTACCCAAGTGTTAGCACTCTGGGTGAAAAAGTTGTGAAGCTGCTATTGCAGTCATCAGCTTTTGCCAAGACTTGAGGGTATGTACTCCCTTGTCTTGTAGGAAATAGCCCTTGTATATCGGGTATATGACCTCTAGCAACTTACGGAAAAGACTGGTCAGACTGAAATTGTTTCTGGTCAGAAAGTTTCTACAGTGAATTTTGTGGAGATAATTCATATTGCACAACAGGAAGATCTACCTTGGCATACCAGCATTATAAGGAAGAGCAATCAGTGGTTTTAAGAGTGGGTAGGAGCTAAAAGGTACTTTCAAGTCGAAAGCCAAAGCTGGTTTCGTAAACATGGGGTGACAGTGATATGTCTAGAAGAGAAATGGTACTGTGTCTTCATTTTCACTGATGGTAATTCCAAATTTCTGAACAGTTGGTGACTTCTGCTAAAATTGTCATTATTAATATATCTTTATAGCATCAAAGAACTGTAACTGAAGTACGAATTTGCATGTCACCCTGTTAATGTGCTTATTCAGTCTCTCAAGCTAGTTGTGGAAGAACTTCATATAGAATAGAGTACAGCTATATATAAAAAGCTTTTTTGTAGCTAAAGGATTTTTAAATTATTTTTTAAAGTTAAACAAGCCCTCTTACATACATCATCTGCCTTAAGTGAGGCTCTCAATGTTGTTTCTAACTGAGGATTTTGGGAATATTGCAGGTCACAAGATTCTATATTTAATTCTAAAATAAAAATAAAAAACTCAGATAAACTATAGCTTCAGTATCTGTCCACATCATTCAATGTATACATTAAAAGCAAACCAAAATAAATAGTTTCTACAGCTTCCCAGAACATGGTGTCCAAAACATCTTACTTGCTCTTCAAGTCAAGCATTGTATGTCATCTTCCAACAACATAGCGTACACTACTAAATAGAAGTCAACAGTTATGAAGCAGATCTCCTGTAATCCAAAGTATGTAGGAAGCCGACCCTCTAGCTGGCTGTGCTGCCCGTATTCTGCCCCCAGCATCCCTGAGAGCGAGCGTGACAGCACGTGTGTTTTTAGGGGGCTGCTGTAAAGCACACTGCAAATAAGGTTAATACCCCACCTCGTTCTCCCTGAGCTTTCCTGACTCACACAGGTACCTTCCACTTACTCCTGTAAAGTCTTTGATCTTTATCACTAGGATGTTTCTCTTAAATTTATGTTAGGTCAGATAGAGGTCGAAGTGCCCTGTCTGGAAACCTGGTTTACACACCTCTGGCAGTTTAATGAAGGACTCACGTTGTCACATGATGGTTTGCTCTTGCAGCATTATGTGACCAGCCAGGTAAGACTGAAATGCATACTTGTTTTTGTCACTTGAATAACTTTTGTGCACAATAGTTCTGAGTAGATGTCTTGTTCTTCCTTATTCCAGGGGTTATTTATATGTTTTGCTTACTGGCAGTCAGGGTATTACTAATGACAGTTGTGAACGTGACTACAGGCAGAACCATTGCTTCAGTGCCTCGTAAAACTGAGTAACTGATAGGAGATTGCTTTAGACTTCCAAGACCATAAGTTCTACAAATAATATTTTCCGAATTTAGAATGAATGAATGAGTATTCTTGTATCTGCGTTAAATACCTGGTGAGACTTTATCTGAAAAGTATGGGGTAGTTCTAGAACACACATAAAAGTATCACTGAATCTGTGATTGAAGGGAATTATGCCTCAAATCTCAAGTGGAGAGAAGGCCGGTGCTTAAGATGCCTGCCAGTATCTTCTGAAAGGTTATTTCCAAAACTGCGTAAGATCTTGTAACTAAGGAATTAATGGAGGCAACTGCTGCTCAAAATGCCTGATTTATGCTGCCTACCTGTGGCAGAGTGGTTTAAATGAGAATACAGTGTTGTGTTGGTTGGGGAAGGGAGCAGATGGCCTAATTCTTCATTTGACTATGGGTCCTAAAAAGGAATGAAGGTAACTTACGTGGAACTCTCATCATCCAGCAGGCTGCAAAGTACTGAGCACAGGACTGCCAAATTCAATGTCTGTGCATCCAACGCTGCGTAAGAGGCTGTAGGTTACTGCGAACTTTGTCCTTCCTGTGAAGGTTCAGGTATTGGTCATTGCTAGAAGCAAGATCACAGATTAGTTTGTGAGTGGCCTGGGTTTTCCTGTTTCTGTGGCGATGAGGGTCATGAAGAAATATGAGTCAGTCAAGAAAGGCAAAAGTTGTCACTGCTTTACAAGTTTAATTTTGGTATGTGTCTATTCTTGTTTGACTTCCTGAGCATCCATGCTGTCTTCAGTATGCAGTTTGGATGCTGGAATTTAGATGATACAAGGCAGCAGGTTTTAATTTCTCGTGGTTTTTGCTTCTTTTTAAAACCCAGAACAAGCATACTTCAAGTTTAGATTCCCTTTCCTAGGTTGTTTGCTGGGGACTGAATGGAACATTACTACATATCAGCAGAGGAATTCACATTAAACAACATTCATTTTCAGACTTTTCACACAGAATTGTTTAGGCTGGAAGGGACTGCTTGAGATCATCTAGTCCAACCCCAAACTTACTGCATCATCTGAACATTAAGCTATAAATAGACTGATGTGGGCCAAAACTATCATGGCTTTTGTATGCTTTTTCTTTACCTAGTCTTTACATGACGCTTTTCAACAGATACACAGTAAAAGAAGCTATAATTGTAATAATCATAAGAGTTTTTAGAAATTCTTTTTTGAGGTGAGTCACACACACTTGAGCAGTCTTTTATTTGATGTACTTTCCCAAATTTACTTAAATAGATTTAACAAAAACAAGATAGGCAGTGTGTCAGTGACAAATGGCTAGTAGAAGGCATTTTGCACAGTGAATTTATGTTCATAAGGCCAGTTTTTCCTGCTAAATTGTGATAGCATATCAGAGTTTACATGTGCAAAATGCCCTCATGTTTCAGTCCTGGGTTCTTTGCTCTGTTGGTGAGCCTCAGTCTATTTCTGCATTGTCAAATACCTTCCTCTTACAATACTGGTCCAAAACATGCTTTAGGAGATCAATGTAATAATGTGGATATAATTTTGATATTAATATTCAAGTTTCCAGCGCTCATTTATCTGTGCTGACTCCTTGCTTGTGGATTTGAAATTCTCAGTAGCAGTCTTGGAAAACTTCAGTCTGCCCAGCTGACTGCATACGTCATGAAAGCTTTTTCTGCAGCATGGTGATGTACTGGACACATCACTTTTGGCTTGTGTGCCAGTCTTAGGTACAGTCTTCGGTCATCGGGTTAAGTAGAGATCTTACAGGTCTTTGGAATTTTTACTGGAGAGGATTTTTCACTGCCATTTGCTGTAAATCTCTTTGTAGTAGGGTCATTTGTCATCCCCATCACTAGGCACCCACCTGACAGCTGCCGCAAAGGAGGACCTGGTAATGCAAGCGTCAGGGGCAGTAAGGGGCTGCCCCTTTTGGCCGTGGTGTGGTTTAGCCAGCTTAGAAACTACACCCGAACAAGCACACTTGCAATCAAACAAAAAGCCGCTTCCATGGAAATAAAGGCATAAGTACATGGATGTGACTTAAGCATCAGAGTGTGCTCTGCCACTACCTGACTACATCATTTGTCACTGGGGAAAGGTACAGGAGCTTTTGGTTCGAGTTTCAGTCTTCTTTCTCCTGTACCGTTCAGTAGGTAGGCAGAGTTTATACAGTGTGCAGCACTTGCACCTTTGCATTTAGGCTACCTGGAATTAGCTGCTGGAGATCTGCTGATTTAGTGCAGACAGTGCCTAAGGCTGCAGCCACGATACCTGGTCAGTAGGGCAAGAATAGATTAGAGAATACTTGGTTTACATGTGAGGAGTGATCATTCAGCAGCTGAGCTGGCGACTCAGGCTGCAATGTTTTTAGTAGTCAGGATAGGCAATATAATTGTAATAAAGGATGTAAAGGAAAGAAGTCTGCATTGTAGTCAGGCAGCTTTTAAGATAGCATTACAGCTAACGTTCAAAGATTAACCGCAGACTTTGTGTGCTGGCAGTTGATCACTTCCTGTGATAGTTTATGCTTTAACGTGTATTAAACAATACCGAAAGCAGTGGTTTCCACCACAAGAACACTGCAAACTCTCAGACTTTCTTACAGGCCATACAAAAGAAACAAATTAGGTATTTTCTCTTAATTGCGGTTGCTGGCACTAGTTGCCAGATGCTGCCAATTTGCAGACCATGGTTTGGGGCATCAGCACTACAGAGAGTGATTGGAATAATGTTAAAAAGATAGTGAGCCTAAGTCTGCAATATGGAAATAAGAAAACAAATAATACAGTCCTCGGGGTGTTTGACCTAGAGAGGGATTCTGTGCTGTTGAAGATCATAGGTGTCACTAGATGGCCAGATGCATCAGCCCTCACCTGCTCTGCTGACCTGCGTGCTGCCCCTGTCTTGTGAATTTGACAGCTGTAAGACTGTACTGTAATAATTAGTGACTTCCCTATATGCAAGTGAGCTAATCTGTTTCGCCAAGCCCAAGGATGGCTCTGAAACACCCATTGCATTTGTTCTCTTTTGGAGTGAAGTTTAATCCTTTAGCAGACACCCAGTGAAGTCTCAAAGATGGTCACCTCCTGCGATGCTTCTGGGGGCTTCTTCCCTGGGGGTCGTGATTTCAGAATCTTATACAAGAAGCTTTTTCTTCCCTCCTGCCCTGCCTGCTTCTTGATCAGCCTCTTCAAGGAAATGCCTGGCGCTTTGCAGGATGAGTTGGCTTTGCACCTCAGACCTTCTTATTCCTAGTTACGTGCTCTGAAAAAGGTGGATGAGAAGGAGAGAGGGTGAGCAAAATTACACGTATGTTCATACCTACTCTTTTGTAGAGCCAGCCTCGGCCTAAAACGAAGGGCTTGGGAGATTTGAGACCTCCTGGATGCCTCCTGGACTCTGCTCCCACTGTGTCATTTCCTTTCAGAGGCGTCTGGCCCTTCAGGCTCACCTGGGTGTGTTCACAGGTAGCCAGACCTGTATTGTGAATGAGAAATTGGACACTTAACCTTGGCAATAATTAACTCCCATAGCCTTGTTTGCTACCTCTTTGTCATGCATTTATGGTCCTGTGTTTGCTCACTTCTAAGGAAATTCTTTTGGGCATTTAATCAGGTTTTTATGAATCTGAGCAAGTGAAGAATTAAACTGTGAGGCTCAGGTGCAGAGGGAGGGTTTCTTTCTTTCCTTGGCAATTCACCTGTATAAACACGTATCGGGGATGGGTGGAGCACAGTGTCAACGACAGCGGTGTGGAAACATAATAAACAGGTTTCGCATAATGTTTCTTGCCAAGAACCTGCTTGAGAAACCCCTAATCATGTCTTCCAGACCAATAACCTTCTTGTCCTCAGTGGGGTGAGGAGGACTGGGTGAATTCCTCTGCTCTTGTCTAATCTGTGCTGAGCCCCGCAAAAAGGGAACTGGAATCTCCCCTTGCCGATACCAATGTCAGGGCAAATAACCACAAGAACAGCGAGCCTGGCTATTTAACTGTTGTGCTCCCTGACAGAAAATGGTGAAAGCCATCATCTTAAACGTGCAAACACTCTCAGTTATTTTAATCCTTAATAAAAAGAGTGTCTTTTCCAAGGTGTGTTTTTAACTTGGGCCTCTTGCTTTGTTTGCCTTTTCTGTGTACACACAGTGCTTTGCAAAACATTGGTGTCTGCTAGCAAAGGGTTGCTTGCCAGCTAATAAAAGGGAGAAATTCACAGCTGTTGAGGGATACTTACTTAAGTGTGTGGGAGTGGGGCTTGATCTTTGTGATTTTAAAAAAAAAAAATATTTATTTTTAAGTGGAATGTCATATATGTCTGGCTCTTTTGTGTACACGAGAATACTTCTTTTGTCTGTTTTGCCTTGGGGACTATATCAGAAGCCAGACTTGGGTCTGTGTTGAAGCACTCCAAACTGACTTTCCTATACAATCAAGTTCTCCTTATCTACCGCTGTATGTGCAGCAGTGAATTGCTTCTCTGTAGTTTCCCATAAAAACGTTTAAAGAGAACTCAGATGTACTTAGGCTGCAGTTTCAAGGAGCAAAGTGAGCTGAGGTACTAGTCCTTGCCCCCCACACCTTGCTCCTGTGACGTACCTTGCTCTAGTTTCTTTGTTCAGTGTACCCAGGTAAAAACAACAACAACAAAAAAAACCCTGGACAGTTTTCTCACCTTCTCCCTTTGCACTGGCCTCAGTGCTCATCTGGTCTTCTGCTGAGCTGTTACAGACACTAACACAGAAGAAAGTGCGCACAACAAAACAAATGGTTAACTTTCTGTAGGGTTAGCATGCTGAAATGGCTCAGTGCAGGGTTCAGTGAACAGAGAAATTAATACGAGCAAGTGGAAACACTTGAGTAGGGATCATGGGATGTTGTCCAGCATTTAGGGTGCCCTGAAAGTCTTGGTGTGCCTGTTGCCACTGCTGACAAAAACGCTATTTTGAGATTTCATGTTCCTGTGTGAATTTAGTGGGCTTACTAAAATTTCAGTCCAGCAGTCCTATCCTCTTTTGAAATGCATATTACTCCAGATGGTATCTTACTGGTGTCTTGCATAATACTATTTTAATTTAATTATTGCTGACATTTTTCAGACACTGTCAGAGAATTTGGATGACTTGTAGCAGTAACCTTCAAAATGAATAAATCTACCTAACCTATTCTACTGAAGAGAAGATAATACTGATGTGAGTTTAGTCCATCTAGTTACCTTTTTTTGTAGTATTACTTCGTACTTGTGTCTCCTTTCACATTAGTGTATACTGGTTGTTTAGGTTTATGTTATGTTCCCCAACAAATGGATTATTTTGCTTCTGAAATGAATTTTGAATGAAACTGAAGACCACGTTCTTGGTGGAGATCTGAGACAGTAGCAGGTGATCTGACTGGAACATATGTCAGTACAGCACCTAAATAGGATTCTTACAATAACGATCAGTGGACTAATTGAATCATTCCATGTTTTCTGTGATGTTTTCTCCTTATTGACATTATCAGAGTAGAAGTGATTTTGGAGCTTTAAGATGTTTTCTTGTTATAGAAGTCAGAGAATTGCTTTTCAAAATTGCATTTTCTTTCTTTGTTCTTATTCTGTACCTGTAAAGGCAGAATGTTGTTCATAACAAGAATATAAATTTGAGCTAACTGAAGAAGGGCTTGCCAGAAAGGCTTTTTTTGTTTTGTACTAACTACACCAGTTGGTCTAATTAAACTAGAATTGCTGCTTTCTACAAACTTTTGTTGATTAAATTATTGGTGAAAGGTGGACATTTTCTTTTATTCATGCATTTGATTTAACATTAGTTTAGAGGTGAACATAGCTTTTGATTCAGTGTTTAAAAATAAATCCAAAAAGCAAACCACCTCAGAATGCAAACTGAACTTTGAATTTAGAAGCAGATATACTGACTTTAATGTATCTATTTAAGATCCTTGCTAAACTGCAGTCATGAGATGTATCTACAAGTACTTCTGGTATTTGTTGTGGAGCCAATTAAAAAAGGTGGATATTAGCTCCCTTCCCTGTGCTGCGCGTTAGAGCCCCTTCAATGCCAGCCTAAGGGTTTATGGTGTCATGCAGTGAAATAGTTTACTGAAATAATCCAGGCTAAAAATAACCTTCTGAAAAAATGTGGCATGAGACGATAATGAGTAGCCGAAGGTAAGCAAGGTTGGCAATTTTTCAAGCCTGCTTGGCTGCTGAAAGAGAAGTGCCGTGTAACTGGCCCCACAGTGATCATTCCCATCAGTGAGCAGTGCCGAAATGGCTGTGCCAGTCTTTGTGGTGTCTTCGCCCAGTGCTTACTGGTGTCCTCTAAAAGGTCACTTCTGTGATGCACGTCTCCCTTTCTCTGTTCAGTTGGGTTGGTACACACTCTTTCAGGGGCCACCTGTGAACTAAGTCAAGAAACTCATAAATGAATTTTAAAAAACTGTATAAACAGGAAAAACAGTGGGGTTAGTTTAAATTTTGACCAGTTCCCTAGCTGGACGTGTGGCGCTGCAGAAATAGTGAGCTGTTTCGGTTGTCACTGCTGCACAGAGAAACATCTGTGGAAGCACTGCCTGAGCTGGCGGGGGTGTTTGATAAATGAGAAGGTCCTAACTTGCTGGAAGCATATGTTAAAACTTTCAAGTATTAAAAGCATACATGTAAAAAATGGCATATTTGACTGTATTTCTGCATATAATATATAAAAGAGGATTTTCTGGCAGCCGAAATGCTGTGCACCTAGTTTTATTTAAGAGTTGTGAGTGTAGCATAAGCTCTCTGTTTAAGACTGTTTAAACATGATGATGCGGACGCACAGAGTAACTGAAAAATGTCCAACGACCACCTCTTAATCTGGAATGTGCAGCTCAGGCTGTAACGTTTTACATCCCCTTTCAATATGGACATTCGCTTGACTTCAGACTTTGTGCATACTGGACACAGGAAAAATGAGCAGTGAACTTTACAGATGAAAATGAAAAGATGGCCACCACATGTGTAGTAAAGACATTCAAGTATTTCAATTGTTAGGGTGGAAAACCAGATTTTCACTTAAAACTCTTCTTTCACATCTGAAAAGTAAGCATTTCTATTTGATCTTTTAGTAAAAAAAATCATGTTTCCTTGAGTGCTGTAATTACTGTGTCCAAATTCTACACTTGGCAAGTAACGTTTCCCATGTGAGTGGGTTTCTTACATCCACGACTCGGTACATACTGCCTGGTGCATTTTCTTGGAGTTTTGCATGTTTGTGGCATTCTTAAGTTCTGGCCCAAACTGTGCTGTGGTATTTGTGACTGTAAATATGAAGTGCATCAGCTTCAGCTTTGTTTCATGACCGTTTCTATGGATTTATGTTTGTTTAAAATAATATAGATTGACTCACCATATTACCCTGAAAGTTATTAATGGTTTGTCTGTAGGCCATTACATCAGGAAGAAAGCAAAGCATGCTTTGAGAGCATTCACTTTTTTCTCTCGGGATTGCTGACATACAAAAGACAGCTGTTCAGCACCGCACATAATATTTGCTAGCAGTACCAGACAAAACCAAACAGTACAGGAGAAATCCAATATTGTGGAAAGCTTCAATTTTCTCTTTAATAGAAAATGAGCTATTTGTATCTATGAGTACAGGTTTTCATGAAAATTAATGGTATTAGAATGGGATAAAACTGTGCATCAGAATTGAGTGAATTGCTCATAACCTGTCAGTATTGCTATTTTCTCATATTTTCCATGTATTAATTATTACTATTGTGTGTGCATCTGATTTTTGAGTCATTGTATGTCACCAAATACCTATAGTTAATACTTCATTTATATAGTTCAATGTGCAGTGCTCAGTTGATGCACACAGGATGCATAAAATGAAAATGTTGATTTTTTTTTTAATTAATTGCAAATTGTGTTTCTTTTTCAATTGCTTTCCGCTCCCACATCAGCTCCTTCTGCATCTAGGTTCGATAAGCACATGGTGGGATGGTGAATGTAGAAGCTTCTTTTGCAGTTGGTATCTTGCATGCCTCTTTGTGAGTAAATATAGAAACCAATATTGCTTTGATCCAGATTAATTTTTAGAGACATCTCTGAATAAGTAAATGGCAAATGATATCCTTTAATTGAAATAGTAATTAAAAATACATTAAGCCACTAGAAGCTGAGCTTTTTTGAGAAGATTGCCTTTACTATTCCAGGTCTGGTTGAATCAACTGTGCTGTGCATTTGTTCTGAGTAATTGTCTCTTGTAGAGGAAGGCCTATTAAGGTTAGAAATCAAATTGTTCTTTACTACATTAAATGAATAGCTGCTTTCTGCTTACCAGAGGCACTGCTTTAAAACAAAATCAGAACAACCCACAGGGAGTTAAAATATTTTTGTCCTAAGTCGTAATGTCTGGCCGAGGAGTGACCTCAACCTTCTCCTGCTCTGAATCATTGTTGGGATACCCACGTGCTCTGAGTAGACCAAGGTAGGTTTCAGTGCCAGAAACTATTTGTCTTTTCATGTGTCGTGGATGACTAAATGAGTACAACCTTGACATTGTTGGAAAGGGCGCAGCTACACCCAGTAACTGTAGGTGTAGTAGCAGATTAACCACTCTAACTACTTTGATGTGCGTAATCTTTCTAATCTTGATCAGGTGGCCATGTTGCTTTTCTTCTGTGGCACGTAGGCAGAGCTTGGCTGTGGCTTTAATCCTGAAGCTATTTTTACAGTGGTAGGTGCAAACAAAAAAAAAAAATAAAAATTCAAGGAGTTAAGGATTGCATACAGTGTTATGCTGAGAATGTTAGGCTGCATTTATGTGAAAATCCCCGAACGATATATTTGAATTAAATCATGTTATTAAAGTGATCCTTCAAGAAACGTCTGAGAGCAGTGCTTTTAATACTTACCCAAATTCGGTGAACTCAAATTAACGTAAGCTGTGCTGACAAAACCAGTACACAGTTTCTGGCAGTAGTCAAATTAATGCTCCGAGAGAGAAGAGATGCTAGAGGCAAATAAATTCTTTCTTGATTATTGTATTCTTGCATTTATGATCAAAACCGTAAGCTGCACAATTACAAAACTTACTGGTGAAAAAGCTGTTCACGCCTTCCCTTGCTGTCACGTACGAGGGTATGAATGACAACTTGCTTTCTTTTAAAAGCCGAAAGGAGAGCTGGTCTCTCCTGGTACTTGTGAACGCAGTATTTCTAGTTGGGCTGTTTCAACTTTGCAGAGAGTGTATATTTTGGGTTTTGCTAGTATTGTTTTTTGATCTGGCAGCAAAGAAGAACTTAAGAAACTAATTGGTACCTTCTGAGTAGCTTCCAGCGTTTTGTTTTCTTCTACAAGTTTGTGATACTCTGGCTTAAGTTTCATTAGCTCTGAAAGGGAAAAACAGTTCCTTGAACAGCTTTGTTTTCTTTAGATAGCTTTCCTGAGTTTATGGTTTCCTGTAATGCGGCTGTCCTCTCCTCTCCCTCAGTGTTTTCACTCACTTCATGACCTCAGTCCAAACCATATCCGGGACTAAGATACAGTGCCAAAGTCTAGTGAAGGAATATGTTGTAGTGTAACACGAATATATTAACTGAGTAGCTCTGTACTGTGTTAAGTATGGCAATAAAACCATAGATATATCATGCTTGTAGTTTAGAAGAATAAACAAGAAGCCTCAAACTAGAGATCAAATAAAGTAGCAGTTGCCATTAGAGCTGCAACCATAAGCTGCTTCTGCCAGGTGGGACAGATACCTTACTATGCTCTTCTGCTTCATAAAGCTTCTTGTACTTTTTATATCCTTGTGATATCTGAGCATTAAACGATGTTAATGTCATTAAGCTATTAAATGCTGATACTATCACTTCATGTGACTTAGTCTCTTCCACATGTCATGCACAAAAATGTGTTTTCCAGTTTTGGTTTTTTCCTCAGTAGACGTCATCTATTTGGAAGTAATCTAATACACTGTATTAAATGATGTCTAGGAAATACCCTTATATGTATTTAAGGGTAAGACTTACTTGTATCCTTTGCCTGAAATTGTTGAAGAGAATTCCACAAGAGCTGTAACCATACTGTGGCTCTCATGTCCCTGTTGCTTCTGCAATAAAATGGACAGTAAGGAACAACGAGAGAGAAGTGGAAACACATCAGGACAGAAGGTATCGCTGTATGAGCACACCCTTTTGCTCAGCAAGGCCCGAGAGACCGCAGTGCTGGCCAGCCAAACAGCTGTGGCGCAGTGCTGCTGCAGACGCTCCTAACACCCTCTGACACAGTCTGGTGGCGTGTAATATATATACATTGCAGAGTGGGTATTTCTGGGTTTTTTTCTCACTTTCAGTCTTCTGATTCTCTCTCTCATCCAAACTGGGAGGAATGAGTGAGTGGCTGCGTGGTTGTAGCGCTGGCTGGGGTTAAACCATGCCAGAAGGGAATCTGCGTCGGAGTGCAGTAGCGTAGATTGTAAGAAGTTTTCACTGAGTCTCCCGTAACCAAATCAGACACAGCATTCAGCATCAGAGATAGTAAAGAGAAATGCTTTATGTGTATAAATAAAAAAATCTGGCTTTATCGTGTGCTTTTTGGAAGGTAATAATTGTGATTAACATTTAAGAACATTGTACTGTACATTTAATCTGCAAAATAAGAGAGCACTGGGAGCAGTGTGGCTGGTGCAGGCTGATCGGTGAATTCTGTCTGTTTTGCTTCTCAAATAGCAGATCTCTCTAATGCAGTCCATGTGTTTAGCCTTGCCTGCCTTAAGGTGATAGAGTTTTCATACTGTGGGAGGTAATAATTTGTAAATAACTATTGTTTTGCAATTCAGTACTAAGATGTATGTGTAGAGTTAGCTAGAAAGGTCTCCTTGCCTTTACACAGGGAATAGAAACCTCTATGTAATTTTGGGAGTTACTGTTTGGGTTGATTCCAGTGCTCTTATTCACTCAAGGACACAAACACCCTCTTTGTGTATACAATGCATGAATGGAGATGTGAACAGGACGGAAAGCAGGTGTTTGTGATACAGAGACGAATGTTACAACAATATTTATAGGCTATTCATTTATTATTGAAGTTAATTGAAGTTGTTGCATAAGATAGAAGTTGAAGTAGAAAACAAAGTCCAGCTTTATCTAGACTGGTCTCAGCCCAGCTGCAAACCTGCACAATTAAACAGATGTTCACAGAGATGAACTATGTCATCCTCACCTACCAATTTTTAGCTTATTTGGAGTCTGATTCTGCCCCTTATTCAAGTGCCTTATTTGAGTGTTAAAGCTAACTGTGGGTACTCTCCATAAGCTTGTGTGTAATGGATCTATTCAGCGTGCAAAATACTCCTCAGGATTATGGAATTGGGTCCTTTGTTGTTGTAAAAGGGCGACTGTACAGATCACAGACTTCTGCCTGTAAATGTTAGCCATGGATGAGCATGGCTGGCCAGTAAATGGATTTGATGTCTTTGCTTATCCTGTACTAACTGTCCTGTATGCAAACACATGGCATGGGTGGCGCTTTGGTTTGTTCTTTGTAATGCTCCTTCAGCTTGTTTAGTGAATTATGTGCCAGAGGTGATAACATGGGAAACAGATGAATAAAATTTTAATTGATACGTGTGGGTACAACATGCATAGGAACTTTGTTAGAAACATTTAATACTAGTCTTTTTCAACTAACAACATTAATTTCTCCCCCCCACCTTTCTTTTCCCGGAAGGGGATATGTTTAAAGTGTTGGTTTGGTCGGAAAATTGATAATAGTTTATGTATCTTGTTGGAAATCAGATATGCTCGTTTTACTTACAGAAATAAGAAAGAAGCCAGACTGTGTTCTCTTTCATGAATTAATGTTTAAGTTTCAAAGTGAAAAATTGTTTCATTACTGGTGTAATGTCAGACATGACTCCATGTAGAATTTACAGCCTGGTAGTATTTAGAAAGGCCACCTGACCACAAGGATTTGTAAACCGAGTATGTTAGGCAGGAATTGCCAAGGAAAGAAAAAAGCTATGGAGCCTCCTCATGTCACTTACCCATTTGGTTTTCCGGTAGAAACAACAGTTTTAAGATACAGCTAGGTTCAAGAGGGGAAGAATTAGCCATCTTTCCCAAGAAGTAGCTTTTAAATTCTGAGAAGCACACCTACTTGTGAAGAGATGTGAAGAGAGGATTTATTGTAATTTTATACATTTAATATAACTGCCCAGTATAAAATTACTTTTAAGGGGTTGTTTGGAAAGCTGGTTAGCACTGCAGCATGTAATTTTTAAAAATCTTATTCCTGTGTGCTCTGATTTCCATGACACCATTCTTCAGGGACAGCACATTTGTTAAAGGAGGCTGAATTGTTTCCTTTCGCAAAGCCTTACAGGCTCCGAATCTCCCACTGGCTGCTGTCCAGAAAGAAAGATTTGTGGGTTCTGCCCAGTGTCTGCAAATGTGTGATGATATTTATATCCATTGAGTTGTTTTCACTGTAGCTAGATCTGGTAAAACACTTGTGGCTTTACCACAAGTAAAAGACTTGCGGTAAAGACTGAGAACTTTGAAATCAAATTCTGTGCTTGAAGGCATGTTCTGACTTCCATCACATCCCTGGTTCCTGGGTGGGAAGGAGGATCATCCTAGTCATACATCAGCTCTCTCAGAGGGGGGGAAAGCCACCAGACCTTTAAAGAAGGAAGTAAAACTTCAGTTTTTGAAAGCACAATACTGTTTAAGTGTGGACAAAAGGCAGAATATTGGCTCAAGTGGGACTTCAAAGGTGATTCACAGTACTTTTCATTGGTAGAGTCCTTAAAACCCAGTTCATCCTGCAGAGCTGTATGGTTTTGTTGACTCAAAAGTCTTTCACAGATGGGACGTCTAAAATCTTTTAGACTTTAGAAAAAGATTCCTTTTTCTTCTTATATTTTTCTAAACTGGTGACACCAAAGAGAAGGCCAGACATTTCACTTCCATGTGTACTTTCATGTCTTCTTTCTCTTTTCCTCTGCAAGTAGCTTCCATTAAGAAGAAAAAAAAAAAAAAAAGGCCAGTGACAAAACCTCCTTAATCTGTGAATCATTTCCAAGCATGCAAGCATGAAAACAATACCAATGAATTGCTTTTATAGAACATTTTTAGCTGAAATTGACAATGATTCACTTGAAATTCTTCTTAAATATCTTCAAGATATTTACCACTTTCTCTAGATATAGAATAATAGAATGGTTCTCTCAGATTTTTCCATCTGGTGTTCCTTTTTTTTTTATTTCTAAAGGAGGTAAAGTTTTGGCTCCATACTTTATATATCATGAAGAAAGGATGGTCGTGGCCCCTTGAAACATGTTTGCCGCCTTTGAGCTTGAAAAATCCATAGTCCGATCAGTAGATTATGGTACTATGCAGGTTTGTCCCTGTTCCTGGCTTTGCTCTATGTTTTCCGTTTTCTACGTGGTCTTAAGTAATGACAGTGCTCAATCTACCTGCAGGTTTCCTGATTTCTGAAACAAGACATACAGCTACCTTAATATCTCCTGAGTTCCATTTTTATTTGAAGTCAATAAAGACTGGCTTAGAAATCCTTAGAAAGATATTTGTATGTGGAAATAATTTTATTTGAATATTCTTTTCTAACTTACACTTTTCAAATTACTTTATGGCATTAGATCTAGAAATAATTTGTGTTGGATGAAGCATATGGAGCATAAAACTTTTTTGGCTTAGTTCTGTACATGTGACTGTAACTGGCTGAAGATCCAAGTACCAGTGAAAGGATGTGGTAAATTTTCCTTGGAGCTAGCAAAAGTTCCCGTATTTGGAACTTTTAAAACCAGACTAGGCTGATATACTGGAAAATACACTGTAGGGAAGACAGTGCTTTATTGGTAGGAAAATAGGCTGGGCATTCTTATAGGCCTCTCTGTGTGCAGCTGAAGAAGTTGTAAATGACAGTGGTTTTAATTTGCCTTCGTGTTCCTGGTTTTGCTGGATATGGCCTACAGCACGACTGAGGCCCTCAGTCTCATGCTCATGAAAATGGCCATCGACGTTTCCCTGTTTAGTTTCTCTTGTTAAATGCAGAGTGCAATTTCAAGGGCGTAGCTAAGAAAATATTGATTTTATTTCTCCCCTCCCCATCCCCCCGATGAAAACTCGCAGACGTTTGCCCAGTAGGGCGGAGTAGTAAAGTTATCTTGATTGTGTAACTCCAGTCTTGGGCTCTGTGGCCCTGAGAGCACTTGAGCAATAGATGGCTGCCATTTGCCGTGGGCTAGATTATGTTGTTGTTTCTCGGCCGTGGATTGTAGACTGACTTCCACACAGGCAAATAGTGTGGGGCTTTCCCAGACTTGCAACATCGCTGGTTTTCCAGCAGTATGACACGTCTTGTGTGCAGAAGTTGAAATTCAACTGAAACGCCTTCTGCTCGGGTCAGCCATCGGTTGGACAAAGCTGTGCTTGCTACCCAAGCCAGCACCGACTGTCAGCAGGAGTGCGCAGTGCACAACAAAGTCGTTTTGAAATACTACGCCACAGGGTTATGGCTGTTACTTTCTTTTAGCTGCAGATGTGAAACCTGCTCCTCTCCAGCTTGAGTTTCTGGAATGTCCTCCTGCAGCAGGCGTGACTGAGGTGGCGTCTTAGGAGCTAGAGGATCTGTGAGCCTGACCTAGTCTGCAGGAAGGATTTCAGTGGGCTTGGGTCATACGGGTGCAGATGGACGCAGTCGTCTGTAACTCAGGGTGAAGCCTGGGATACATGGGTGTTTGGGCTTTAAGACCCTCAGTCTGAGAGTTTGCTGAGGGGCCTGCTGCAGAGGTCTGGGGGGACACACGTGGTGCTTGCAGCGAGGTGTTTGGAGCCTGCGGTTTTATTTGACTCTGAAGCTAGAGGGGGTTTTTCTTCGTTTGCTGTCCCTCACCCTTAGAAATAGCAGTTACAAGTCTTGAGGCTTTGATGATGTAGAAATTGATTTAATCCAATTAAAACTCCTAGGAAGTTTATCCTGTGGTTAAAGCTACTTTGTTTTGCTTGATAGCATGAAATTAAGTGCTTTGCAAGGAATGGAATTTACGGTCTGATCTGCTGACCACTGGAGTTTTCTGTTGTACTGGCTGAGGAAAACATTTCCAATACAATACCTGAGTCTTTAAGTTTCAGTCTAGTTTTATATTTTTGAGGGGTTTATGTAAGAATAAGTGTTCAAAAAAAGTGTTTCTACTTTTGTCAAACTCATGTAATACAGGATCAGTTCATATTACTAATGTTTGTTTTGACTTGTGAGGTAATAGACAATTGAAATGAATGGTAGAATAGTTCACAGCTGTTTTCTTAACATAATAACTTGGTGGTATTTGAAGTTGTTGGGAGACTGTAGGTCTCGCTGCAGTCTGTGCTGTACCAGAAACAAAGGTGAAGCTGATTGAACACCTTCATTATTATTTGAAGTAGCATGAATTAAAATTAAGTAGAGTGCATTTGTAATACGTGTACCTGTGTAGACATGGTTACAAAGGGCTAGAAGAGAAAGGAAAAAGTATTATGGGTTGATGTTTTCAGCACTGAGGCAGGGGCAGACCTGTGCCCCCATGAAGGTCGGTCTGTATCTGTTATACTGCTCTCCTGCCGTCGTCACAGTGCTGCCTCACTGAGTCCCAGCTCTCCAAACCTCATTGCATGTAAATACTGCCTTTTGGGTAGTGATTGCACTATGTCAAGTTTTATATGCCCATCCTGCCAAGGGACCGGAAAGTTCACTGGTCATTTTTCACCCGTAGGTTTGGAAAATATTCTGGTGTCACAGAAGGTGATAATGCTGCTCTTTGATGTTTATACGAGCTGCTTTTCCTTTTTAATAATCAGAGCAGGAGGAAATGTGTTGAATTAGCTGCATGACAGAAGTGGAGGAATTCATTAAAGAAAGTAAAATGAGTTCTACTCAAGTTTCAAGTTTCGGGATTAGAGTCACAAAGCAGTAATCATCTTCTAGCTGTTTTTAATTATTTCTTTTGTGGCACTTTCCTTCTCCATGAAACCCATATTTACTGGTAGCGTGGATGAGCTTGAGAAAATGAGCAATGTCATTGAGGCTTTCAGCAGTGTAAACATTAACCAGTACCTTCCTGGTGTACTCCCTGATGTGTTTGTCAAGATCAAGGGAGAGTGGATGAGTTGGGATGTTACGTTGGGACTGTCTTCGCCTGTAGTTTGCCATTTCAAATACAAACTAGCTTGGTAGCGACTGGGCTACTTTACTAAGCAATGGCAGTTTTGTATCATAGGTGACATAAATAAGTAAATATTTGACTTCATGCAAGATTTTAGAGAAACTCCACGAGTCTTAGTGTAACATCAAGCCCCTTCTTTTATCTGATTAGAAGTTAGAGCAGGACACTGAATCTGTGTCTGCAGACCATGGACTCACACAAACAGTCTATCTCATCTGTGGCCGATTTACCTGCCAGCTTGAGGTCTATGTGACACATACTTTTATGTCAAACTTCACATGCATTGCACGTCACATACATACACATTATCCCTGCTGTTCTGTTCCCTAAGAAATGATGTTCCCTTCCATATATTTCCCCATAACTCTACAGGAATCCTGAGAACGGAAGGCTCCCAAACCTGCACCGTTCACTTAACTACTTATGTGAGGTGAATCTGAGCCTTACCCTCCCTGTGTTTTGGTCCCTATCTACAAGAGGGGTGATCTCCAGACCTCTGGAGATCACCTAGTCCAACCCCCCTGCCAGAGCAGGGCCACCTTAGAGCAGGTTGCACAGGAACGCATCCAGGCGGGTTTTGAATGTCTCCAGAGACGGAGACTCCACCACCTCCCTGGGCAGCCTGTGCCAGGGCTCTGCCACCCTCAAGGTAAAGAAGCTCCTCCTCACGTTTAGGTGGAACTTCCTATACTCAAGTTTGTGCCCGTTACCTCTTGTCCTGCCACGCGGCACCACTGAAAAGAGCGTAAAAGCGTTACATTTTAAATCCTGTTTTTCTAGAACCGCAAACTCAATTCCTGGCAGGGTTGACTCAACCCTCCATCCTTCCATAGTAGGTCTGAGTTTTCCAGTGCTCTAAACATCTGCTGGTCTTCCTTCACTGTTTATTTTTCTTCAGTACATTTCTTCACCCTGATACTCCATTATCTTGAGGTGTTTTGCAGTTTTTTGTTTGTTTGTTTGTTTTGGGTTGGTTTTATTTTTGAAAAAAATCCATCTGGTAAACTTCACCGAGGCAAAGGAGAATGCATTTTGGTTTTGGGCAGTTTTCTGTGAGGGTAAGTATAAATGATGGAATACATCCCCTCCCAAGTACAATTCATTATAGAATTTAGTTGTTAGTTCATTTAGAATTGAGTTGTCATTTAAAGAAGCTACGCAGTTACTTCTTTAAATCTTTCCTCAATCTCTTCAGTCATTAAACCAGACTTTTTTCCTTCTTTTGGAACTTGTTCTTAGCTAGCTGTCACTCATGTTTTCAGAACTGATGCTGAACTGGGTGTGCTGTCTGTTTTAAAGCAGCTTTCCTTGTGCTACAGTCAGTCTGAACTGCTGGCATTGCTGGGTATCAGGTTGAATTTCCCAGATAGTCCAGGAGAGAGGGAATGGGGCTGGGACAGCATTCAGAAGAGCAGTCTCCACAGAAACACTTTATATGTAGGACATCCCCGTCGTAGTGGGACAGAACATCTCAGAATTTAATTTTGGGGAATTCTGAATGGTTTAAAGACCACTTTTATGAAGAAGCATGAAGCCAATGCCCATACTAGTTGCTACAATTAAAGCATTTCTTTTAGTTTTTCACACAAATTGTTACTTGCTAAATTGGTGCTATAGAGAAGTTGCTGAATTTTCCTTACTTATATTGTCCTTGCTATAAAAATTATGGCTTTTGTCTTTTTCTGATGAACAGTTGGGTAATATGCTTGCTGCTGAAAAGCAGCTTTATTCCGACCCCAGGTGTTGCTACACTTCAGTGACATTATAGAACTTATGTTTACCCACAGGACTCATCCTACAACATCCAGGTGTTAAAAATTATAAAATGTATGTTTATTTTTCACACTTTTTGGAGGTTGTAATTCCATAATGTCTTCAAGTAGACAGCTTTACTGGAAAAATCAGTGCCATCCTCTGTTTCCACAAGCTGCTTATGTTCTCTCTGCCTTCAAGGGAATAGTGCTGGTGATCTAATACAGATTAAAATGGGAATCTTCCATTTGGCATCAGCATCGCATTGCACTTGTGTAAAATGTTAGTGGAAACCCAGCCTACAGGAAGCCTATGGAACTAGGTCTATATAGTTTCCTATTTTGGGCTGAAAGACATGTAGAAATTAAGATATCGGTATAAGAGCCCTTGGCATGCTGTACGTTTTAATCCAAAGCAGTTTCTTTATCTATTACATTAGCAACTTTCAAAAACTATTTTAATATCTAGAGTGCTTTCTCTCCATCTGGTGACAATGATTACCACGGACTTACCCTGTTTGGAACAACCACAGATGATATGGGTGGTTTGTTAAAGTGGAGAAATACCCATCCTTAATTTATGCACAAATACATACCTTAAGGGAAGAGCAAGCCCCACAGAACAGGGTCGACAGCAGAGAACAGTTCAGTGACCTTCCTTTATCCTTCTTTCACTGAGCATGGATGGATGTATACATTGGCAAGAGATTCAACAGCTTGGTCTTGTTGGGGTTTTGATTTTTGTGGGGTTTTTTTTGTCTTCTGTTCTCCATAACCTTATGAAGCTTTATGATAATCGTACTGTGTGACTGCTTTGACCACTGGTTATAGATTGTACACCAGCAAAGTCTGATGGCTTCAGAAAAGCTGTATATGCTGTAACAAATTGAGATCTATAGCATTCCTTCATAATTTTTCTTACTTATTTTAAAAAATATTTAGGCTCATTGTTGACCTATCGGTCATGAAATCTTCTAATTTTGTCCAGTGAGATTTGGAGAAGTTATTTTTCTAAGTAGGAAAAAACATTGTGCTAATGTGAATGCTGTTTTTTCTTCGTTTAATTCAGATAAATGCGTTATCTCTCAGGACATTAGCAATATAGTTTTCACCTCTACTTTAGAATTAATAGCTTCAAAGGTAAAACTGCTGCTTTGAAATGCGTGACCCTAACAGATTGGTTTCCTGATCAGTACAATTGCGGTATGTCTCCAATAGTGCTGCAGGCGTGGTGCAGCGTGGGTAGGCACACCTGAACCGGCAACCCACGGAGGTACCCGCTGTGCCCAGCAAGCCTGAGCAGCCTGCCCTCCAGCCTCGGCCACTCGCACTTCTCTGCTGTCGTTGGGGTGAAGCTGGCACCCGCGTGCCCGCTTGTGCTGCAGTCCTATTGCAGTGAGGATGCAGCTTTCAAGTTTGTTTAATGACGTATACCTGTTGTGTTTGTAATTCCTTGGTTTTGTTTGGGAAGTTCATTTCTAAAAAGGACTTGGGAGGAAATGTAACTTAGGGTCGTCTTTGCTGATAGTCAGGCTGAGACAGGTTTTGACCAGCTTCGCCAGGGCTTCTAGTTGTCTGCTATTGACAGACTAATGTAGGTTAAGAATATGCATCGTTGAAATGTCAACGTATTTTAAACACTTGGAAACATGGCACGTCCTCTCAAAGTCTTCATCATTGATACGCATCATCAGATGGATGAAAGAGGTTTCCTGTTGATTCAAGACTGTATGCTGTTATGCCAAAACAAAAGAAAGCATAGCTAAGCAAACCACAGTAATTTTACCTTAACGCATCCTTGCCTTTGCTAATTTTTCATTAAAGGGTACTGTCAAGTGTGTATTTTTACATTACATTTCTTTGTACGTTTAACTGTTCTGCTGTGCTAGTAACTTTTCCTTCTTATAACATGTAGAATTCCTCAGTACACATTTACTGCAATGATTTTAAATGTGTGGCTGTCTACTGAAAAGCGATCACAAAAATCATGATCTCCCATACACATGGCCTTCTGTGCCAAGTATGTGTAGTCAGCAAGTCAGAAAATGCTTTTTTTCCTGCTGGTATTACAAGCTCCCCCTGGGATCCCGAGAAGCCAGGTGTATCCCTGAAAACCAGGGAAGTGGAGGAGGGCCATAAACAAAATCTTTGGTCTGTAAATGTTTATTCTGCAGTCATTGCAAATAATATCTAAGATTAAAATGTTAAAGAGATTATTGAAAAAATGTTTTTCTTTCTTTTATTAATCTTATCGATTTAGTCAGATTTGTATTTTTGTCTGGATACTTAGACAGCATTCCCACCTAAATTTTGTTTTGTGAAAGGAAAGCTGTTGAGAACTCGTGAGATTATTTGTTTAAATCCTTTACTTCAAATTTATAAGCTACTAAGCAAGTCCTTAAAAATAAATAAATATTACTTCAATATCCTTTCCCTGATGCTGGAAACAGAGTACAATGCAGCTTGCCTTTTTGTAACTGCTTTGATGCTATTTGAGCAAACAAGAGTTAGTATGATTTAAAGTTGCTCAGTGAGTTGATATATCGAATTAAAAATATCTTATGGTGCCGTTTCACACTATCGCCATATGCTAAATGAGTGTTCTTTGAAATAAAAGGCATGTTTTACACATCCATTCCTGAACCCTTCTTAACTTGAAGTTCGGAATGAAAGCATTCCAGGTTGTTAGGAAAAGCAAGTCTTCCGTTACCATATGGTTTCCTTTAAAGGTATTTGTGCTTGAAAAGTCTGCATTGTATTAAATTTGAAACAACGTAAATGCTGTAGTATTTGCCTCTTTTTCAGCAGGATAACCTTTGAAACCTAATTCCGTAATGTAGAAAACCTGCTGTTAAGCATTGTTGTTCATCTATAAATAAAGTTTTATAAAAGAGCTTTCACTTTCCACAGCTGTTATTAAAACAAATTTAAGGCTGGCAACAATGCCCCAGCCTGTGTCTTGCACGTAGTTGTTTACCCACCCCTCTGTTGAGCCTGTTGTGCTAGGACAAAAATTCTGATTTTTTTTTCCCACATATATTATAATTTATAATTAATTACAATATATATTATATATTTACATCATATAATGTCAGATTAAGATTTTAGGTTCAGAGCTACCCAGAAAAAGAGATCAGAGCTATAAATTTCATGTGCCTTTCATGGCTCCAAAATTGATATTCATAGAAGGGTGAATTATCAGAGTGGGGAAGGTTAAGTCACTGGTTGTCCTAAGGGCTGAAATCTCTGCTTTCTTTCTCCCAAACAGGATGACAGAGCCAGAGGAATTGCAAACTTTCTCTCTTATACAAGCTTGCTTTTATCCCCTTCTGAAATTGCGACCAGTTCTGTAGGAGGGAGAGGTTTAGTCTTCAGTTTTGTTTGGTCCTTCGCCTGTTGAAAAAAGCCACTAACAAGAGCAGCGGTTGGTGCCAATTGCAATGTTTTGTTTTTGTTTTGTTTTTCCGTGATCCCAAAAAATGTCTAGTACAAATCAGACCGTGACCACCCACTCGTTTCACATGAGCCATGGATCACTTGCCAGATGGCAGAGTAAGGAATGTAAGATTTACTACAGCAGATCCGTCTGCTGCGTTCGGTTTAGATCAGAATAAGGCACCACCTCCTCTCCTGCCTTACGCACCCCGTCCTTGCAATGGAGTGGAGAGTGGGGAAAAACTCCCATGACAACTGTAGCAACTGTTTATATTCTGAGGTATGAGATTTCGTTGTCCTTATCGGAGTTTGCACAAATATGGTATTGGGTTTGGTTACAGTTAATCAGGTCTTTTCCTAAAGGAATGTTGCATTATAATTTTGTCCCAAGCTGAGTTCTAGCAAATGAATATCCTCAAGAACAGCCCCCCCACCCCCCCCAGAAAAAAAAAAAAAATCCCAAACCTTTGCAGGCCTCAAGTGAAAAGAAATATTTGTTTCTGTATAAAAACTCTGTTGCAAAGGTGGTTTTGAGTAATGCACCTTGACAGTTTGCCACACAAATGTTACTTTAGTAGTGATAATGTATGAAAGTGAACTAACCAGAAACACATACAAATTTGTCAAAGTACAGCTGTCCATTCTGCTTCTGTTCAAGCTGAAATCTGAGTTAAAATGGAAACTTTAATATGGTGGATAAGATCTTTTCAGTAGACTACAATGCTGATCAGGAAGACTCACACTTTGAATTCAGTCAGCCTTAACATACAGTCAAAGTTTATGCTTTATGTCTTTTTAAATCATGCTTTCTGGCAAGACATTAGTATTTTTGCTTTATATCTAGAAAACGTAGAGAAGCATAGTTAACACAAAACTGGTGCACTATAAACGATACATTTCAAACATCCACATTTTTGCAGATCAGATTTGCAGGGAAGAGTTGAGTATGTGCTTCTAATCCCCTTATACTTGCCAAAAATATAGAAAAAAGAAAGAGTAATTTTGTAATTATTCCCCCCCAAAATGTATTTTCTCCTATTTTGTCTTAACTGTTGTAAATGAAGAATTTTATTTTGATGGAGAAATGAGAGAGCAGTGTATGTGATAAGCTCACGCTGGCTTGAGATTTGTATCCAGAGACTTCCTGCAAAGAGTATCGTGTCCTTTTTCCTTACTTAGTTACAGCTTCATCATTTGTAACACTCTGGGGATGCCTGCGTCCCAGTGACAATGTACAGTAGACTTGAAAGCAAAGCTTTGAAATGCTCCACGGAGGAGGAAGTGAAGTATGTGGCACAGTTATGTGGTGAGTTTTTGCTAGTCTTGCTTACCTTACAAACAGTCCATTTGACAATTATCGTTGCTGAATGAATCGCATCTTCCCTTCTAAATAGAAGGAACTTGAATGATATCCCCTGGAGCTGTTTAAAACACAAACAAAAATTGGGACATCTTTGCCTGATAGGAATAGTTAAAGTAAAAATTGACTTTAAATCAGTTGAGAGTAATATTGCAGTTGATAAACCTGGAACTGCTGTTGAATCCAGCCAAGTTTGGAAGCAATCTACACTGAGAGGGAAGGAACCCCCAGTAGAAGGTGAAATCAGCCTTTTGGATAGCTATTTCTTCTTGTATGTGTTGCCTTTGTTAAGGTCACATATCCAGATCTAAAGCTGGCTTTTGTTTGTGTCTAGGAGGACTGCATGATACTAAACAGAAGATGCAAGGCATGCAGGACACCTTGCAACTTCTCATATGGGTCTTGTGTGTTTTCACAGAAAATAAGTCATAAGTCAAATAAGTCCAGAAGGGACCACAGGAAGTCGTATCGCCCTGCTTTCCCAAATACAGGATATAAGTCATGTATGTGTGTACTTAGATACAAACACTATTGGGGAGAAGAGACAGGATTGCACTTTACTGGATTTAAGGTCATCTTGGAAGAAGAGAAATTGCCCACTGTGATTCTGTGAGCAGTTTGAAAGGGAAGCAGGAACCAATAAAGCAGTGCAGAATTCATCCTTCTAGGTCCTCTGCACTGATCGAAATCACTTAGTAATTTGAGGTGATGAAAACTGCCAGGAGCTCTTACATTATAAATTCAACTTTCGTTAAAGTCTCTAAGGAGACACTTTCATCAAGGTCAGCTGTTAAAGAGAAGGATATAGGCCCAGTTTCAGTAAAATCATCACCACTGGTTTCTTACTGATTTTTTTTCCCACTGGTAGATGACTTGATAAAGTGACGAGCACTGAGTATCCTGAGTATTCTTTAGAAGTGACAATGTTGACCAGTCTTATGGATGGTAGGTTCCATACTCCGAAACACATATTGATATTCCCAATCTACTTTTGAGCCTGACTTTCTCCACCTTTTGTGAGCTGTAAAGATGGAGACTGCAAAGTCTGTTGGAGGTACAATTTTGAATCTGTTTAAGAAGATGATCCCTGGCCATTTCAAATGTCACTGTAAAGAGATTCGCTGAATAAATAGGACTACTGTATCTAGATTTAGCTAATGTGAAGGACACAAGGAGGAAGGAAAGAAAGAGAGGGCAATGAAAACATTTTGTTTTCCTAAGTTTAAAGCAAGAGTCTAATCTTATCAGTAACTGTTCACTTCACTCAGCCAAAACATAGTTAGCTATACTCTGGATCACTGGTTATTGCCAGGTGATAGGTGCCCAGAAATTACTGTCATCGAGTTGTTCTTTCATATTCATGTGAAATGTGTTGGAGGTCTCAGGCCGTACCAGCTTGGCAAAATTTACAAATGCCATCATTTGTTTAGCACTTGAAGATTTAATGTTTGCAGACAAGGAACTCGGACAGAGGTAGTTGAGCAGCTCTGTGATAAGGTAGCATGGAAAAGATTCTTTTGCTCTGTCCCAGCTGTAATTAAGCTCTTGTTGTCTAAGGCTGTAACAATGGCAGCATTTGGAAACAATACTTTTCCTTAAAAACTGGAAGGAATTCCACATATAAAGTATACATGTCTTGATATGTATATAAATGCTTTTTAACACTAACATGCATATTACAAAGTAGATAAATATGCATCAGAAAAAATGAGAGGAATTTTAAGAGCTCTCACCCCTGCAAACATACTATTATTGTAGCAAAGGAAATGTTTTTTTTATTGAGGGGTAGCAAATACTTTTGAGTTGTATTTACCTGTGCCTAAGTGTGTTGCTTTGTTTCAGCTGTGTTTTCACAGTAGAGTCTCTGAATGCCAGCCCTCACAATTGTTGACTTTGCCTCTTTCTCTTGCCTTTAAATAATGCAATGCAATTTAAGACAGATAAACTAACTGTAAAAATCTACCGTCATTTCATTGTCAGACCTCTCTTAGAGCATTAATGCTTATAAGACTGCCATCTGATTTGCATGGATGAGCAATTGAATGATGACTAGCATCCTTTTTTTCTGATATTGGCTACGTCTGTGCTTTAATTACCTTGAGGCTCCGTAAGGCATGGGAGCCAGCACCTTCCCTAGTTTGTTGTATTTCTTCCTAGCTGGGCAGTGGAGGCCAGTGCAAGGTACCTCTTTATGGTAGCAAAAGTAAGTTTGTCTAATTTACTGCATTTACATGCTGTTTTCCTCCACACCATGTCAGTACCAACTGTGGCTCATGTGTAGATGTGGGTTTGCTTTGCTTCTGCTTTGAACCTTGAGATGCACTGTGTTCGCTTGGTCTTGGCGTTGCATTAACATGTTTTCCGTTCTGCTTGGACCACAGGCACAGCAAGATCGTATTTGCCTTCAAAATGCTGTACAGCTGTACCCTAAAGACCTCTCGGGCTGTAGCATCAGAGACAAATAGCCGTTGTCTGTCTGTCTACCGCTTTTATCACAACGTGGAGAGAGAAATAGCAAAGCATCCCAGTACTGTCAGCCTGTGGAAAGCCCCAACTTTATGAATGCTGCAATCCTTGCTTTACAGAGGCTTTACTTAGAGCATTTTTCTCGCAGCTTTTAAACCTCTTCATGTTGATTAATCATTTTCATGTCCTGACTCATTCAATCTTAAGGAAATAGCTCCAGGTCCTGGCCACATTGCACTATAGATCAGGCAAGCTGGATAATAAATAGACTTGTTGTTGATGTGTAGAGAAATGGAAGCACTGCCAGAAGTGTCTAAGCATGCCGGGCTGAGACGTTGGCAGACTGTTGCCAGGGGCTGCTGTGGATCAGCCGTGTATTCAAAACAGGATGTTAATTGAAAAGCCTTTTTATATGTATTATGAAATGTTTGCTTGTTTTCACATTTTTCAGGCCCTGCAAGATGTATTCATTAATAGGTTACTCCATTTACTCTTTCTTTAATGAAAGGTGCTTAATGTACAAGTCACATAGCTACACCACCTCAGGCTGTGATTTTTGTCACAATTCGCAAATTAAGGTTGAGTCTGGACAGTGAATGGATGGGCAGCCGCTCCCCTGCGAAGGGAGGTGCGTGTGAGCAGGAGCTCTTGCTGGCGATTTGGTTAAAGGCATTCTTCCCTCTGAGTCAGGTCTGAGGCGGTGTCCTGGAGTAAAAGATTACAGCTGGAAAGGGTATGTGATCAGCGAGATGCAAACCTATGGTTTCAACATCTTGTGCTCACTAAAGCACTTCACGTTTTTTGCATGGAGATCTAGGTGTTCCGTGTAAGTTCTGAAAGAGCATCTCTGTTTCCTTCCCTAAAATAGTCTTCAAATTTGACTTGGCTGAAGGATTTTTGCTTTCCCCTTCATATCTGTTGCACTGTATTGTAGTTTAACAACTCATTCTTAGTCACATTGATGATGCAGTTCAGCAGCAGTTAAATAATTTCTTGACAGTGGACAGTAATTGATACAGAATAATGCAATTTGTCAGCATGTGGGAAATTATACAGTAGATTTGATATGGTCTTTGGATACTTTTGAATGCACTGGACATTAGCATTTCTGCTACTCCATCTTCATTAGGATCTCTTAGTGTATGTATAAAATAATGAATAAATTACTGGGTAAGAGATGTTAAGAGAAGCATTTCTTCTGGACTTAGAAGCTGGTAGGTCCAACACGGCCAAATCAAAGTCGAGGTGGGTGAATAGTGATTTTCTTCCCGATGTGGCTATGTTAGGGATTTTTTTACTGGACTCAGAAATCGACAGTTGGATTGGATTTCCTATTGCGTTGCTTCTGGTTGTCTTTTGTTAACACTCAGTTGAAATGAGGACTGTCAAAAATGCCTTTGCTCTTATCTTAGAAGAGTCTGTCATGTGTAACTTCTGTCACTAGCAAATGCAGGATAATTAACATTTTCAGTCACTGCGGGAGGGAGGGGCAGTCCAGCCACCATACAGCTCTGAGATGTCATCTGCTTGACCTCTCTTTTTATGCACTGTCCATGTGTGTTTCCTTTCAAAACTTAAGTCCCAAGTGTGATTAAAAACAGGTCAGAGAACAAATTAATCAAATCATAGGGTGTGGCCTTGGTAGTACATCTTGTTTTATCAATAGATGATCTGGCTTCAGGGGAAAAGTATCTAATTATCTGCCTTGTTGAAAGGGGCAAGAATTATACGAACAGGGCACTGCAAGGAATAACATTCCATACGGGAATTCCTATGGGAAGATACCTTATGGGGGAAAAAACTCAAATTCATCATGTTAGAATGAAACAAGACAGACTGGAAGAAATGCTAGTTGGCTTCCATCTATTGCACAGACAAGGAAATTAGCTTACTGTAAAAACTAAAACATCTGCATAAATTCTTAATGCAAAAGCTACATATACACATGCAGCAAAGGATAACAAAATTCAGGAGCAGAAAAAATATTGAGTTTGTACAGGATGACCTTCCATTTTAGTACAGAAAACAGAACACTGAAACCAGATCTAGTAAAAACACTTTAATTTAAAATTGATTTTTATGCATGCATGTGCTTTTTCTGCAGGTTTATTTAGTATTGATTACAAAGGAAAGACGGGCCAAGATCTGTATTGGGACCTAGCTCTTCTACAGATTTTCTTTGCCTGTCTTTTAATTGCTCTTGCTATTGTGCACATATAAATGCCTCAAGATCTAGTTAAAATCTCCTTTCCACAGTATGCAAATTAGAAATAGAGCTTAATTTTGAAACAAAAAGCAGTAATTAATATTGCAGGTCTGCTCACTGGGCTCAGCGATGAGACAAATCTACTAGAAATAAAGGCAGCAAGAGGCAAAAGTAGTTCTGAGCTCATCTAACTTGGCCAACAAGTCCTTCTGCCCTTTCCCACCATAGCAGGGAGAGTGCAGCTACGTGGGGCTCCCTGCAGCAGGAGAGACGCTCTTTCCTTCGCGGAGCTGCTGGAGCACTGCCCTGAGAAGCACCGGTGGTGGGGCACGGAGCTGTTGTCTTGAGAACTAATCTCTGTACTTGACCAAGGGGGGAAACAAAAATTGCTAGGAGGCTTCATTTGAAAGGGTGAGAAACTGCCAGGCATGTGCTGCTTGTCAGAAAGAGGGTGGTACGCCTGTCTAATGTGTAACAGGCAATAGGATATCAAAGGGCTGAAGAGCCTGAAGGAACAACTGAAAATTCACTCTAAATAGCAGCGGGCAGCTGCCAAACTTTGCAAGGTGGAACAAGCTTTTAGCAGTGCTCTAAATGAAGAGTAGACCAAATACGTCTGTTTAATACACAGAGTGGTTAACCATGCTGTCTTGTCTCGTGATCCCCCTCCGGTCTCGTGAGCTGAGCAAGTTTAGTCCAATACCGGTTTGATGAGAGGCCACCCATGGCTCTCTTGGCCCATTAATATGAGGGAACATTTGTAAGGCAGGGTAGGGGATGGAGCAGACTGTTGCACGTGTTTTTGGTTTGTGGAGTCAGGGTTTCCTTCTCCTGGAAAAGCTTTTTCTGTCCTGTAGTTTGGGTAGCATTTAGAACAATATTTCTCATGAATGACAATTTTTTCAAGTGAGTGGCTCATCTTTCAGCAAGTCACTCTCCTGTCCCCAACTTCCCTCTGCAGTTTTATTTGGCACCCCATTCTTTTTCAGTCCTTTCCCTAAATTCTTCTGATACTACTGCTGCCTGCCCAAGCTGGACACAAACATTTAAGCGTGTGCACAGCGATGAGCAACATAAGTACACCATATGACATAACTGCACTAGCTGTGGTTCTGCAGAAAGGTGGTGTGTGTGGCCTGAGGTGAGGGGGTGGCACTTGCCATTGCTGTCCTGAAAACAAGTGGTGGGTGCTGCCAGCTGGCACGGACTGCAGCAGCAAGGTGGGCTGTCCACCTTATTGTCACTGGCTTTTTGTAAAAGGACTTGTCAAATTTGCTAAATCCTCAGCTGTATTGATGCTGGAACTGAAGGTGGGAGAGGAGTTATCTTTTCAATGCAGTTTGTTTTATTTTCTCTTTCCCCCCACTCAGCTGGTGAATTTCAATATTGCTTTTAACCTGTTCTTTTTATTAAATTGTTTTGATACTGTAATCCAGCAGCGTTTGGGATCGCAATTTTCAGACTAAAAGGCTTTTAGGCATTTTTTCATGTGTGAATTTTAGGAGATTTGTGAAAATACTTCGGTTTATGAGTTTTTTTAAAATTTTTTCCCTTGTACGAGGCTCCCCCTCTCAATCCTGGCCCCCTCCATCTTGGCAATAAGCAGCTTTTGGGTCACACACTTGAAAAGTCAACAACAGAAAGAGATTGTGTTAGTGGTTTATAGTTAATGACTAGGGTTTTTTTCTCCAATAAGGAAGTACTCCCCCTTTTCATTAGGATTTTTTTTTTTTAATTGAACAGATTTGCATTAAAATATCTAACATATTCATAGAAGCAACAGCAGGTGGCAGAATAACTTCACTGGAAGTTGGTTTCTTAGTATGCTCAACTTTTTTCAGTGGATTTAGAGAGAAAACCAGATGCATCTACCTGAGATGTGACCAACTGCTACTCTGGATAGTTGTCTTAATAGAGAATGTAACAGGCAATTCCCAAACACACGCTACAAGGTTTTCTTCAGTTTTTAATGTGATTTTTTGCTTTTCACTTCTGTAGAATAGTTAAATGCTTATTAAAAAGGTTTCTGAAGAGTTTGTAAGTGGTGCCTCAGTGTTGCAGAACAGGCACGTGTGTTAGTCACCAGTTGAAGTGTAGCAAATGATATTTTTAGAGGAAGAGTATCTATGTAAATACTACGTACTTATAATCCTTTGCTTTCACAGAGGAGCATTTATGTAAACATATTGCCATGAAATGTATTATTCTGCAAAGCGGTTTTGCTGTCCTCTTTGAAGAAATAACCTCCCTGGGAAATTACTAGTGAGTTGTGACTAAGTTTCTTCAACAATCAAAGACTAAAGTCTGTGAAAGATGTAGCTTGCGAGTTGGGGAATGGGGAGGCTGCAGCTGTGAATTGCATTTGGTGTCTCGTGGTCTGTTTAGCAGCTCCTTGGCTTTCTGCTCTGCCATCTTCCTGGGAAAAGTTACAGCGTTCAAAATCGTGAACACCTCCAAACAATACAATTTAAAGTAAATAGGACAAATAGCCTATTACCTTTCTCAAAAAGCATGATAGTTTGAGGTACACACTGGGCTATAGCTAGTTCTTCAGCCATGGCTGACTGATCTAAAATTTTGAGAACTACCAGGACCAGAAACAAGGATGTAATGTAATGGTATTTTCCCTGACTGTAGCAATGTAAAAGACACTCATATGTGGGCAATTCAAATTTTAGATCTCCTTTATAGGTCTGAGATCGATCATAGTGGTGGTGGGATATTATGCTCTTAGTTTTGGTCCTGACATGACCTGTGGTTCTGCAAACATTGCACACACGCGGTAGCATGGCATGGCTGCTGACAGAAGCTGTCCCATCCTTCCTCCATCCAGACTGGGAAACTGCATCAGTTCTTTTGTCCAGTTCGGTTTATTACCACAACCATTTTCCTGCATGGAATGGGTAGCAGTTCAGGGATGAGAATGAGAGAAATGAAAGCGCAGGATAGCATCTTCTCCTTTCAGTGTCCTTTTACACCATTTAAAACATACGTGAACCTACAGTCTCATATGGTGATTGTTCTGTGGAGAAAAGATTACTAGAAATCATAAAGATTAGAGTTGTGGAGTTTTATTCCATAATGGATGCCTATAAAGATGTTCTCAGGGAAGACAGGAACAGTAGTTGTGCCAATAGTGTGTTTTCTTCGTTTTGAAATCATCTAAAATGGTTTTACGGAAAAATTAGTTCCTATTCAGATGGCAGTTGATATTATCTGCAGTAGCTGGAAATGGCCTACATACGCAAATGGCAAACCCTCAAAGGCTAATACAGCTACCTCGAACTTACAGAATCGATCTTTATAGTGCAGTGCGTGTATGTAAATGTAAGGTGTTCGTGTGTAATAACTCACTACACAAATCAACATTCTGAAGGAGAAGGAGAACAGTTAACTCCCAGGTACCCGGGGTGTGGTACCTACGCCTGAACGACACCACACTGCAGGTTTGGGGTCAGATGGTGAGTTTGTGGAGTTCTAGCAAGGCCTGGGAACAGGGGAATTGCGAATGGGTGTTTTATGCCAATGCATACAAGGGAGTTTTATTTTGTGCCGTGAAAAACGGTAATGGTACAGAGAATAGGTGTACAGATGGGCAAAAATATGGTGCCTGTATAGAGTGAGAAGAGGAACTTGGGAGTGTTTGTGTGTGCTGTGATGCAGCTGTTTTACAGTGGATTTTTAAGGAGTTCATGCACTTGAATGTGAGCTTTGCCTGAAGTCCTAGGAGTGTTCTGGGCTATCCTGTTGATGCATTTCTCTTTAACTTGCCACTTCAGTATTTTTTTGTTCCCCTTGTTCCTGACAATGCCTCATCTCTGTTATTTGAAAATAGCTGTGGGATCAGGATAAGTACTTGTGTAAGGTTTTTTCATTGAGAACTTATTTAACACAACCATATTGTTTCTCTAAGTGTTTCTTATCCCCTTTCTCTTTTTTCTTCCCAGCAGATTCTTTGTGTACTTGCTTTAGACATGTTTCAGGAATTTGTTTGTTTTTATGTCTTTGTTTATTTGCTTTTCCAATTCCATCATAGCTCTCTAGATTTCATTCTTATATATTTACTGTTGTAGTTTATTTTCCTCTCCCTCTGCTGTATTAGCCTGAATGTTCATTTTCTAAGGTTTAGTTGTGTATTGAAAATCATGTTTAAATCTTTCACTCTATTTATTATTGGGTCTGTCTGTGTTTTCTGAGATGTAGGCCTTCTGTAAAAACAGGAGGCTTTTAAATTTACTTTTGAGATGAAATGCTTTTAGTTTCAGCTCTGTCTTATGAATTTAGCATCACTAGGCTAGCTTCTGAAGATTTCAAACTATGGGCACTAGTGTCAGATAGTTAATGCGCTCGTGATATTTCCTGGATGTGCCAGGTATCTCTAAAATGCTCAATGCTGACCCTTGATTACAGTTTCTAAATGAAGTAATTAATAATCTTAATAGGGTTAATTACCTTTAGTAGTAGTAGTATTGGTATTACTAGTTTCAACTTTGTATGCTTAGTGTCCATTTCCTGGAGCAGGGAAGAGAAATACAGCTCTGCTTGTAACCTCATTATGTTCTAATGGCGTGGGTTTGTGTTCATAAAGATTCAACAAGACAGTACATTCTCTGCTGTTCTTTCAGTATGACATTACTTTGATCTACCCCAAGCCTAGTTCCTCCTCTGTGGCCAGACACTGATTTTTGTTCAATAACCATTTTTTAGCATATCTAGTTTGCCTAAATCCTGTTTTGCTGTTTGCTATGTCCTCTAGTTAGACACCATTTCCTTTAAGCTCTTACGATTGGTAGGGTACATTTATATTTATTTTTGAAAATGTGCATATTTAAAATACTTGCTTGCTTGAAACTTGAAACCACTTTGTTTCTATGATCTCAAGCTGTCCATCTTCCAGTTCAGCTATAATTTCTTTTTCCCCCTGAAATACAAATTGTAATGACTGCATGCAGTTCGGTGGTGCAGTAGCCAGACTAGTTGCAACTAACACAAGAATATGCAGCCTCTGCCTCTTAAAGCATTTTGTCTTTTAATAACCCTTTTGCATTGCAATATTAAGCAGAACGCTATGAATGCTGCCAGATTTTCTTCCATTAACATCTGATTGAATTCTCTGGCCTCAACTCAGGAAAGCACTTAAACATATTTTAATTAGTGTTTTAAGTATATACTTAAATTCAAGTATATACTTACATCGAGTGCCTGCTTAAGTGCTGCCTTGAGCAGGAATACTTTTTCAGGTTGTTCTTTGGTTTTGTCTCTCTTCCTTCTGATGTTTTGTTTTCCACAAATAGGTGTGAACGCTGTACTATTAACTCTTTCTGGGCCTAACATTTTTTACTGTCTCTAATGGATTGAGAAGATATTTTTAAGTTTGTTATTAGACGCCTTCTTTACAGTCTTCTGATGCTTTTGGTGAACGTCATAACCTCCTTTTTCAAAACTGAAAGACTCTCCTGATGTTTCTGAAGGGAGGTAGCCTTCGTCTTGTTACAGCTTAGTTATATGCAGATAACTTACTGACTTACCAGTGGCAATTAAACCTGTGTTAAAAGAATGCTTCCCATCCTGGTTGTGTGTTCTGAAATATTTTGCCTTTGTTTCAATAATGTTTCTGAAAATAGGTGTAGTCAGAAGAATGACTGATAGGAAACGAAGTCCCTACAGGCCAAAATGACAGCGGCAGAAAGTATGTGTGTCAGAAACTATGTGCGCCATCACGGTCAACTGTGAGGAGGAAAAGGAAAGGAAGACAAATGTATCCCTTTTGGAATATAGTTCTTGGAGTGTTTATTACAATTCCCTGATCAATGGTTATCGTGGCAGTGTTTAACCTAAACTTGATTTGATACAAAGGTACATAAATACTTGTGAAAATTAGAATAATTTTCTCATTTTGCCTATCATCTTATTCCAGTATCTTCAGTGTCCAGACTGAGGCAAGTGAAATAAAGTTGGGAGTGGAGATGTGCAAAATTTCTGCAAGGATGTGATTTATCTGGGTTTTCTCCCAACATGTTCTCTTTTTCTGACTTGACACCTCTTAACTCTGAGGGAAAGATAGAAATTGGGACATGCAGGATGCCTTAGCTGCCTAACTTCCAAATAAATAGACACTGCTTATGCCAGACTCTGTAGTGCTTGCCCAATGTTCTAGACGTGTCATGTTTGCTGTTTATTTGCTGTATAGCACAGATTGATACTTTTTGCCTATTAAGGATGATTTCTAGGTCCATTGTCTGCCTCTGGTGGTAATGCTTCCTCTCTCTTCAGACCCGTATCTGCTGTTTTCCTTGGGCAGCCTAAAGCGTTAAGATAGACATGTGCTACCGTAATTTCAAGGTATCTATAAGGTACTTCCATGGTATTACTACCCTGTTTATTACCCATTTGGGGTCTATGAATTGCCTTTCAGTGTTCTTTTAGTTGCAATAATAACAAACAAAAAAAAGTGACTCAGAAGCCTCCTATCTTTGTGAAACACTCACGTAGACCGAAACAGTATACATAACGCTGCTTGGTTTTTTGCCAGTCTGCAGTTGCTTTTTTAAAACTGTTTGACACTGAGCATTGTCATGTAGCCTGTAGTAGAGAATTATTTCAGAGATTGCTCAGCTACAAAAGTTCAGTGGAAGCTATCATTATCTCTGAGTGATGGATATACCAAATCATAAAAGCGCCGAAGTCATTCTTCAGTCAGAGATATTATTCTTCATTTCATTATGTGAAAACACTACTTGAAGAGTTCTTTTTGAAGGTTTAAATAAAGTATACTATGTTCTGCCTGGTCTTTTTGGTAAATTAATGTGTTCCTCTTGAGAAGTACTTCCTTTCCTGCACAGCCACATAGTCCCAAATTTGATGCTGTTAGACAACAGCCTGAACAATTTAAGTCAGTCTGGCTCTGAACTCTTTCCTCTGAAAATTATCTTTCTTTGAATTTGAAAGCCATCAGCTAAAATGCCTTCCTTTAATATATTTTCCACTTTCTAGCAGACTATTGTGTAGTTTCCTATTTCTTTATAGAAGAGAGAAGGTAGTGGCAAATCTGGTCTTTGTGCTTTATAAAACTCAGGTATTTTAGATCAGTGGGTGCTTTGTAAAAACCTTTTGTAAAAAGCTACTGCTTTGCATCCTCTGGATTTGAGTTTCACGTTCAAATAAAATTTGTGTAACCTGGTCTAGTGGGAGGTGTCCCTGCCCATGTCGAGGGGCTTGGAACTAGATGATCTTTAGGATCCCTTCCAACCCAAAGCGTTCTATAATTCTATGAAAATGGGAAAGCTGAGTGGAAAGGCTAGCCAGAGCTAATAGGTTTTGCTTTATGCTATGCTGAAACAAAGTTTTCGGGTAGTTTTGGAATAGTTATGTGTGCAGTTCCTCCAAACTCTTTAATACTCATCTATGCATATATGTATTATTAGAATAACTGCTTGCTAGAATATATAGATTTAATTATTACCAGCCTGCATTACTCAAGGGTATTAGGATTTTAATATTATCAAGCACTTACTCAGCCTGAAGGTATTTTCTGTTTCAATTAATACTTTCTCCATTTTTTGCCCAGACACTTTTAGATGCAGGCAAAGGAAGCAGCTCTCCAGAAGGCAGAGCGGCAGGATTAGCAAAACACTTCCAGTAAGCGAGAAACATAACTGTTCTGCGTCCTTCTGCCTATGTCTGAATGTTGTGTGCCTGGCTAGAGGGGGAAGATGGACAAAGAGTTGTGCTAGCATGGAGCTGAGTTTCACTGCCCTTCTCCAGCCTAAACTGCCACACTGCAAGGCGGTTTTTTTGAGTTCTGGCTTGGCCTGGGACAGAGGAGGTGGGAAGGGAGTGATCTGAAGTCGCGTGCCTGGACAAGCCTTCTGACGTGATCAAGATGTGGGGCAAAGAGCATATACACTGAGCCCATACATACTGCATGTACGTGTGTATGTCTAAAACTGTGGTTATAGACTTAAATTGAGCAGTGTTGTGGCTAGACTTCTTGGCAAATTGGATTTGTAGTGCAAACAGACTCATATCATTAGTTAACTTTTTCCTACTTTGTGTTACAAGTTCTCAAGATTTTATTATGAATCTCACAGAAGTATTTGGTTGGGGTTGTTCATGTGCTCCTGCTAGTGGAGTTATTTCAGTGTTATAGAAGCTTAAGAGAAACTTTAATCTCCAGAATTGTAGAGAATCTGGATGCTTATGACACAAACCAGAAAGCAAATAAGAATACAGTCCTATCTAACGTCTTTTAAACTCTTTCTTTGTATCATCAAAGTGCTATGAGTTCTAAGAATGGACATTATTTGGCACCTTCCTGGTGCCTTCCTGGCACCTAAAGCACCTTCCTGGTTTTCTGGGTCCCCAAAAGATATTGCCGCCCACCAGCAAGGTGGAATTGGCAACCCCCTGTATCTAGATAATCTTTTAATCACCTGAATTTGATGGCATCCCCACAGAACATGAGAAAGAGCTTGTAACTTAGTTATATCTGTGGAATTTGTGCTGCTGTGACCTCTTCAGGTTCTGTTGAATAGATGGGCTTGAATAGTAAAGTTCGTATCCAGCCTTTTCCCAAACTGAGGAG
This sequence comes from Rhinoptilus africanus, assembly GCA_013400135.1. Classification (NCBI taxonomy): domain Eukaryota; kingdom Metazoa; phylum Chordata; class Aves; order Charadriiformes; family Glareolidae; genus Rhinoptilus; species Rhinoptilus africanus. The sequence goes on along the minus strand of VXBO01003092.1, from coordinate 295,744 downwards.
TGATTAGATCTAAGGGTTTGCAGTGGGTCTCCATTTGTTCTTGAGGCTGGCTCTTGCTGTTTGTAATCAGAATAGAAATTGTACCAAAATGATGGTGGATCTTTCTGGTATGGGTCATTGTAGATATACTTAGTGGTTTGTACTGCCAAGAGACATGGCTTCTTGCACAGCGAGAACAACTTTTTTCTATTTACGGCCTTCTTCCTTGAAGTATAATGAAACTTGAAGCGCTTTCTTCACCTCCAAAGCAGCAGTCTTCAGGGCTCCGTGCCCTCTCATGATCTAGGCATGCTAATTGTGTTGCTCTCGTTGGTAGTTACTGTTCGTATTCAGAGCAGTTTGCATTCCTGCAGGAAGTTTTGTATTCATTATTTGTTAATCATACCTTCTCCCTAGTTATTTGTGCCTCTTCCCCTTTGTGTTTGAAACTCCAGTGTAGGGTCAGCTCCTGGTGAAGCCTTTGCAGGTGGCAGTTCCCTCAGTAACAATTCCTTTCTTGCTCAGAAGCCTGAAGAGTCATTGAGATGGAGTTTGGACTGAAATCTAGGTAATTTCTGATGTTTGCTCTTGCCTGTTAAAAAGGTCAGCTTTTTACATCTGAGATGGCGTTTCTTATTTCAGCATTCAGCTGCTCGTGTGTGTGTCCGTCTGTCTGTCTCTCACCCTGTGCTTTTGCAGAGGGGAGAGGAAATATTTTTCCATGATACTTATACTAATGTGTCTGGCTCCTTATTTAGCTTCATATTTTAAAAGTAGGGCGAGATCTGCATCTATTTGTCTTGTAAAACTCTAAAGAATAGCTGTTACTTGCCTTTTACTGGCACAGGAAAGATCTGAGTTATCCAGTTCAGAAAATAAATTAGTACAGGCCTGATTTGAAGTTATGCTGCATTCCTGTTATTTTGTTGTCTTCACTGCTCTGGAACTATTCAGTACTCCCTGCTCTATAAAATAGTTCTTTAAAACACCCTCACTAAATTCAAGAGAGACGAAAAGTTGTTTGTCAGGACAAGAGTCACAGCTAATATTTAAATAATAAGCCGGCATCTGTTTGTTTGTTTCCTTTGGTTTTAAATACAGTGCTAATACTTTACAGTAAGTTAAATCATACCGAAAGTTGAGCCACAAGTAATTTTTCAGATTTACCCGGCCCATTTGTGGTGCAAACCAGTGATACTTTCAGTCCATTACCTGACTCAAGCAAAGGGGAAGGATTTAAAAAAAAATAAATGCAAAAAGATAAGAAGATGGCCTACGTAATTTGGGGGAGGGGGAAAATTTGGGGTTGTTTTTGTTATAAGACCTATCCAACCCCGTATTTATAGAACGTATAACAATCAACTATTACTGCTAAATTGTATCTAGACGTTGCCCAGCTGTACCAGTGGAAGACTCTGGGAACACTTGGTGGTTTTAATCACCCTTCACACAGTGAGTTCAAAGCATTAGGAAAGCAAAACACTGAATCCCACAACACTCTACAGGGTAGGCATTATGCCTGCTTTGAAAGCGAGGCACAAAGAATTTATTATATCGGTAAGCAGTCACAGCTACTTAGCATCAGAACCGGGATTAGAAAACATGCGACTGGACTTCTGCTCCCTCCCATTCCCTCTTGAGGATAAATTGAGGTGAAGAGTTAAGGGTAAAATAGAAAAAAAAAAAAAAAACCATCATTTTTGAGAAGCGATTTACTGTAAACCAAGCCATAGTCTATTATCCTTAATTAGACCAAAGGAGCAGCCGGTGGCAAAACAATTTTGTTGAATTATTATCACTACTGCTAAAAATGCTTTTCTATTTGATAAATGTTTTGATGATTGCAGGAAATGAGACAACATAACTAAAGGGTTATATGCCATAATTGCAATGCTGCCTGCAGAAGATGTACATCTCCACACCACACAGGACATTTTGCAAAGTAGCATCTGTCTAAACATGGAAGAGTTTTTACTTATCTTCAGCCTGTCACACACTCTGCTCTGCTACTGCACCTTGGTTTGAAGTCCAGGCATCTTCCTCTGAATTATTTTTATCTTTGTTTTAGGAACTTTACAAACATATCCCATTGTTTCCTGAGAAAGTCTCTGCTGGGCCACTGTTCCACATGCACATGTCAATCCCAGTGTGTAGCATCCAGTAGCTGTTACCCCCCTGCCCCATGCCTATATCTGAAGATGCGCTTTCAGCCTGCTTACCCCTCTGCCCCATGCCTATATCTGAAGATGCGCTTTCAGCCTGAATCAGGTTATTGCTTTTTTGCTCCTGATTTCCCACAATGTTTGCTCCTGATTTCCCACAATGTTTGCTCATACACCTCAATCCTATCCAGAAACACTTTTCTAATCTAGGCCTGGTTTCCCATATGTTTGCCCATGTATCTCACTCCTCACTGGAAGAAGCTATTCCAGCCATGGGGCTGCAGAAAGTCTACTGGCACGCATCTGTTCCCTTGACTAATGCATAATCTGCTCCTCTTCGGTTTTTCTCTAAATTAAATTAATTAAATTCATTCCTGACATTACAAACTTTGCAGTTTATTACTGAACTTCACAGTGGAGACTCTGTTGTGGTTTCTAGAGAAGGACTTTGGATGAAGCAGTTACGATGGAGTCCAAGGAAAATGCATGATCCTGTGAGTTTTAATATGCAAGTCTAGGAAATGGCATAAAAAAAATTGCTAGCTGCAGTGAACAATTACTCTAGAGCTGCTGTAAAATTTCAGTTGGTTGTCCAGAAGACAATTAGGTGTTTTTCTCTGCTGCCTGTATATGTAGTTTGTAGGATGCACAGCAAATCTCTGATGATTTGACCCAACTGTGTTCAGTTGGGTTAATTTGAATGAGGTGCAAAAATTGTTTATCTCTGTTAAGATTAATTCTTAAAGAGCAGATGCTTTCTAGTTGTGAAATATCTGAAATCTTGTAGCATTCCTAAGGTTTTCCTAAAGTTTAATATGACTGAAGGTGCCACAGCCTGTTTTCATTCACCTGACATCAACTCTCAACATCTCTGTAGTTCTAGTAATGGTTGTAAATATAACAGTATACTCGAATAGCTGAACAAATAACTTCTTTTTTTTTCCACTCTTTTTTTAAAATGTTTACAAATAAAAAAAAAAAACCTGAGGTACCAGCAACAAAGACCAGTAACGCTGGTAATCCCGATATCATTTCCAGTGGAACCAGGGGAGCTAATCTCAGTGATCACCAACTTCCCAAAGAAATTGAATCCAAATTTTAAAAAGAAAAGGAACACCGTTGGGTTTGAATTGATTTGCTTTTGCAGGAATTTCACTCTTATCAGTCTCTTAGTTTGATTTGTCTTAGTATAGGGGAAAGGTTTGCCAGATCCTCCCTGCAACACAGAAGAGATAACAAGCTTCTACAGTGATGCCTTGTGCACGTATTTAAGCAGTGACCTTGAGGACTGGGTTGTTATCTGAAGAGGCGAGAAATTAACTTGAGTACAGTTTCATGGGTCCGTGATTTTCTTTGGACAATCTCAAATACTGTTTTTCTGTATTAGGCAAAGCCAAAGGGGGATGTGTCATGCTGTGGTCTCAGCACAAAAATGACTCCTTGCATTTTTCTGAGTTCATTTTCCATCTTAGGCCTTAACTTTCAAAGAGGTTTCTAATGATTCATATTTCCAAGGAAAGTACATTCCAATTTAAGCAAGTTAGGTAGGTAAATAGAAATTTGTCATTTTAAAATGTGACATAAACGTCAAAGTTATTGGGGAAATACTGACTAACTCTATTTCCTAGTGAAAGGATTTAGAAGAAATAGGATACAGAGGCCAAGAGAATGCCACTGAAATTCTAGAATATCTTGAGCCACAAGATTCTATTCCCCCCCAAATACTGAAGAGAAGAAACCTGGCTGATTTATGTCCCTCCCCTCTTCTTTCCTCTGGGTAATATCAGATCTGACATGTTTGGGAAACAGTCATGCACACACATGGGTTTGGGGTTTTTTTCTGTTTTATTATGGACTATTATCTCATAGACAATTTTTTTAATGTACTTTTGTGGAAGAAGAACTTAAAATAATCTAACTCCTAAGAAGCAAAGCTTCCTAAAATGCTATAGCAGTTTTCAAAAAGTGCTAATAAAACTTCATAACACAGTGCTCCATCGTGTATTTTGTATAGGTTGCCTTTCTTCTTTTTTTAGGGAAAATTGCTTTAGAATATCTTAACTTATAAAAATGTATTGAACATTATAAGTGGAAGGATGTTAAAATTTAAAGCTCTTTTGATCTAACTTTGCAGGTTTAGGGGACAGACAAAATGTACCCAAGCAACTTTCCTTTGCATAATAATATTGCACTGTGTTAGAGGTATGTTCATCTATTACAAATCTCAACACTTCCAATTTCAGCCTGATCAGACTAGATGTTGGCTATTAAAACAGGTACTAGTACAGCAGAAAAATACTGCCCAGCATTCAGACTGGTGTGCTTAACTGTACCTTCTTTATTTTGTACATTTTTTGTGTTTCAAGGGAGGCTGAAGCTACTGATGGTTTTGAAATATTATAAGTATTTCTGGTAGAAAATGATTACTGGCTAAATTGCAGGTTAGGCTGAAAAGGGTGCAAATGCAATTCAGTATATTAAAAAGTCTAAAATGTAATGCTAATATATACCTACAGTTTGTAGTACGTATAAGTCGCAGCTGTTCATTCTCACTTGTTCTTTCATACATTTCTGAGCCCTGGGTCACAGGGAAGTGAAATGGACAGTCACTTGAGAGGCTGTTTGTTTCAGCAGCTGGGTGGTTTGTTTTCTGGATGATTCCTACTCTTTTTTTTGCAGCCAATGCAGCTATAGAGGATGATAACTGAATTTTGCTCATGAGAGCATTTTGAAATCACCAGGGGCACAGTATTCACTAAATGGACCTTGGATGCACTAAATAATGTTGTCAGTGCCTAGTTTGTTCCTGCTTTCTTAACAGCCTTCTCCTCATTTTGTAAAAATTACTGGTATATTGGTTTGATTGTCAGGCTCTGAGCAATAGCAGTTACTATCCTAATTCTCTACAGACCTGCTAAATTGCCTTGGGCAAACTGGGAGATGGAGATATATACCCAGATTCCCTGTTACCCTGTACTCAAGATCTACTGCCTATGTGCGCTGAAATAAAGCTACATGATTATCTAAGGATAGCCACCATAGATACAGAAATCCTGTCTGTGTCTGAAACGTGTTCGGTGAAAGGCAGCAGAACACAGCAAGAAAAGACAACTTCTTTAACAAGCATCACGTAAAGCGTGCTGTGATCTCTAACATCATTGTAGGCTAGGAGAGATTCGCTCTGCTTCTCTGATGCTGATAAGAGTATGTTGAGTGTAAAACAACGTAAGCCATGCGATGCCGTCTGCTGGTGGTGGTGCTAGTAGCTACCTGCCTGTAAATGTTAAATGAATAGACAAGAAGGGAGCAAATATTCCTCTAATCCTCTCTTGCCTGACTAAAAAGTAAATAGAAAGGCTCCAGTGCTGCGGGGCAGGCAAGGAAGTATGGATTGCAGGGGAACTGAACAGCGAAGCGTTCATGGAATTTCTAGCACATCCTAAAACCGCTTTCTGTTGCTTCCACAGGGCACCAAGGAGCAGTCTGAACTAACACTGTCCTCCCTCTAAAAATGTTGGCATAGGGTCACGATGTGGGATAAGGTGGAGCTAGGGAGAGTGTTTTAAAAGCCGTTCAGCAAAGCTGTAAATTACAGGAGCCCATTGAGCTGTTCCAGTTTGCATCCAAGGCCCAGCCAGTCTCCTGTGACCCACTGCCTTGAAGGCTTGAAGGAATTAATTGGAAGGAATTTGAGGAATTAATGGAATTAATGATACTGAGATTGAGTTGTGCCTTATATGCTATACCTCTCCAGATCTGCATGTGTATGTTACTATAAACAGTCTTTCTGATGGGCTTGTGAAAACATCAAAATCAAATAAAAAAGCTGGTACATTAATTATCAGTTTGAAATAGGCCGTGAGCCCTAAATTGGCCTTTGTTAGGAGTATTTAATTAGTTTAGTTCATATTCCTATTTAGTTGTTAGGAAAAAACTAAATAGAGACAGATGTAGAAAAACTAGACAAAATAAACCCCAAATACAGAAAGAATTATAAATAAATAATTTTCTGGATAGATGTTAGATTGTCATGAGGTGTCCTATAGTGCTTAGGTGAGTACGAGCCCTTTCAACCCTGTCTTTGAAGTCAGGGTTTAGGAGTGGTAGTAAAGATTTGTGGTACCTTTAGTCAGTTTGCTTAGTGTGCCAGCATCTGTCTCCACATTAGAGCTAACAATACATTTATTCCATCAGAAGGTAGTGAGATTTAATGTCACAGAATTGTTGTAGGTCTGGGTAAATTTGAAGTGCTGGACAAAGCAGGGTGGGTGCATGGCAGAAGGTCTGAACTCAGTGTGTGAAAGGAAGGATTTTTCGGTCTGCTTTCTAATCTGCTAATGAATGCTAACGAGTGCCGATAAACTAAACTAGGTTTTTTCATTGAGAAAAAAGTAAGCATAAATTATGACTTCATTGCAATCCTATTAAAGAGTAGGAAATGTACTCAGCTCGTCTCTCAGCCTGGAGCATGCTGGAGCAGAACAGAAGTTCTGTAATACTTTGCTGCTGTTCCAGACAACCCAGTTTCTTCCCCATCCTTCAAAAACAAACCAATTAAAACAACCAAAAACCCTGTTGCTGAGAACAGCGCGTGATCTAAGAGCGAACTGTGAATTTGGAAATGTATTTTCTTTATTCTTTCACAAGACAATTTGGCATTCATCAGAAAAATCCCTTTTAAGTGGTGGTGTTTGCTGCTTTGAGAGCGCAGAAGGTCTTGGCTGTAAAAGTTGCCTGTGGATTGCAGTGATTTCCTGCAAGGTACTCCACGTTGGCACAGCTGGTGTCCGAGCAGCCTCTTGCCGTGGCCCCTCAGGAGCTAGGCACAGGAGTCAGCTCCATTCAGAAAGCTGTTGTTACGCAGAAGCCGCAGGGGAGGGTGGAGGAGAGGGAAGGTCTTGCTGGAAACCAACCCGGAGCTCTGGGCGACTGGCAGGGTATGAAGGCGGGTGGCAATCCCTCTGGGGGGGGCATGTCTTACGCACATCTCTGCAAACAGGTCTGTGCAGGTTGCTGGCTGTGAAGGCCTTCCAGGCACACAAACCTTTCTCGCCAAGCAGCACAGCGTGAGGGTGCTGCGGCATGGATTTCGAAGGTTACGTTTGTGTTGGCTGCATTCCTTGCTCGCAGAGGAGGAAAGGCTCAAGACCTTCAGGCTGTCGCTGGGTGGTAGCTATTTCAACTTGAAGACGTGTAGCTGCCTGAGAACAGCGTGCTTTTGTTTTGTTTTGTTTCTTTTTTTCTTCTGGTGGAAGTTTTATTAATTCATTGTGATTATTTTTAAGCAGTTGGCAGAGATGTGAATAGATGCTTTACTTCTCCAGAAGGCTTACGGAATAGAATTGCATAACTTTGTACTTTTCCTATGCAAAGCAGAATAAATTGGATGTAAATACAGTGTCCGGTCTCTGAAAGATTCCTTGGTTTCTTCCAACTCCTATTTATACCCAGTGAAATCCAGTGACTATAAAATGACCTCTGCTGCTATGAATTGGGAGAATTCAAATATGAATTGAGGGAGGAAAGAGGAGAAGCTTGAGTAGAGATATCGTGGCAAAGCAAGAGGTGGAAGTCCTATCCTAGGAGCTCTAATAAGGTTACAGCTAGCAGCAAGGTGACATGAGCAACAGGTCTCTAATCTTTTAAAAGGTGCTTGTGAGCCTTCCAGAGAATCGTTACTTTCTTGTTTCTATGCTGTTAGTCTGTTTAATTGTGCTTTTTTTTTCTTTTTTGCCTGGATGTGATGAAAATATGTACAGCTGAAATTCCTCTGAGGCAAGGCCAACACTTGTTGCTAGATTGCTTATAGGATTAGGAAGTGTTTCTCAATAGGTTTCCAGTGGTTTGTGTGTAAATATCTGTTATTCAGGGAATTATGCCAAATTCTGGTGACATTGGTTGAGATGTGAATTTGAACAGCTCTCAGCACAGAGGCCTCGTCTTTGCCTTCAGTCAGGGTAGCTGCTATGCCTTTGTGTCCGAAAACATCCGCCTACATCCACCTCTAACGTGAGCATCACCATTACAGCCTATGCCTCTGTCACGTATAAACAAGAGGGCTGTAATGGGCGCTTTTTTCTTTCATCTGATTTAGGTTAGAAACAGTTGTTAAATGTAGGCACTTGTCTGTTGCCTATGCCTGCAGTGAAGGAGCTTTGTGCTTTCTTCGTTAGCTACAACCATTTCAGTACCACATGTAAAATTGCTTTTCAGTATCTTTGTTAGCTAGGCCTTGATTAAACACCAGAAGTGGTGTTTGACTTTGAACGTAGGAATTTAATTTATTATAAGGCTTTTTGCTTGTGATGGCTGGGCTATGTAGAGTACTTGACATTATTTTCATTCTTCCCTACAGAAACGTGAGATGCTGGGGCTGCTGGCTGCTCAGCTCGGGAGTATGGGACACCTACTGGGACGAGTACTGGGTGGATGTCGTGATTTGCTTAGATTTGGGATGATAAATTGTTGGGTTTTCTCTTCTGTATTTGGTTTATATGAGCCAAAATAGTTTACATTTTCTAAGAATGAAGATATGTGTATATATTTAATCTCCTCTCGTAGTGATAGTTGTGATATAAGTATATCTGGTTTGCTCCTGGAGCCCAGAACTGTCTCAATTTGTGCAGAGGCTTTTCACCAGAGAAGCCCACTCTCCTGTGGGGTGAGCCTCTGCAGAGCATCGCCACAGTGGGCAGCTTCGAGTGCCCAATAGCTGTGGGCCCTTGAAATTCTCTCTGTAGAACTTATTTTGTTTAAGAGCTCTAGTATTACAGTTCAGACTTTCACTTTTTGTGTCTACAACTCCCTGATTTCACTGCAAATGTTCAGTTTTAAGGAAGATTTCTTCCTTGTGAATATTAGATACAAGTCCTGCTGGGGTCGTTGACAATTTTTGGCAGCTTTTGTGGCAAATGGCTACTGATGCCGAAGAAAGTCTCCCTGAAGAAAGAGGAGTTGAAAAAAAGCTAATTCAGTGGGTAGCTTAGATGAAGATCACAAATGCCCTATTACTAAGACAGACAGTGGTAATTTAGGGCTCTTCCTTGAGCAGACTGATGCCAGTCTGGAGGAGCTGTGACAGGTTCCCAAGGAGAAGGCTACGGTTCTCACAGCTGTTTGAAGCATGCTGCTTTGCCCCAGTTTTCTCACTGTTCCCTTTTTCTGTTTCCAGGGTTGCTGCCTGCCCCATCTGGCTTTGTGGTATTGCTTGGTGCACTTTCCTTTTGCTGGTGCCTGGACAATAGTCACCATTGTCTCGACCCCTTACTGACCCCTTGAATGCCTCATTAAAAGCTCTGTGCTTCAGGGGAAGGGAGAGGTGCCTTCTCAGGGACCACTATGAAGAATGGCTGGGGATCAGTAAAACTTCTTTTCCTCCTCCTCTGGCTGGCAGAGTCAGCATCCCAGCCCTGCTGACTGTCACTTGTACTTGGTGCTCTCTAGTGACATTGCTTGAGAACAGTGAAAACCACAAAATACATGAACTAATAAGGGCGGAGTAATTTGGGGTTATTTCAAGTGTACTTGTGATTGCTCTCCCAGCTCAATAGGAAGCCTTTAATAAGAGTTTTCTGAAATGGTTGTACATGTGAAATGGGGAATTCTGCTCCATTCATTTAACAAACAGCCATTTCATGAGAGAGTGGGGTTTTTTTTGCCTCTTAGTACATTCCAAAAGACTTTATACCTTTGCTGGTTACTGATTGATAGTTCTGTGCTGAGCTCCCTTTAATTTTGCAATAAACTAACAAGGAGGCTGAGACCACAAGTTTACAGAAAATGACTTATTTACTCAACTGGATTTACAAGGATGACAAAGTCAGATTTAGTAGTTTCAGTGTGGTCCTAGGACAGGCAGGAGGAGTACTTGAAAAACTGTACTGTATAAATAACCAAACAAAAAATAGTTTGCTTATTCTTCTGTGTAAAGTAGTCATATTTCAGTTCTTAGGCCAACTTTCTCCCAGGACCTGCAGGGGCTTTCCGCATATGCAGGAACTGTGCTATTCCCAACAAACGGGGGTGCTGGGAGTTTAGGCACCTTAAAGAAGTATTTTTACTTTTCTGATGTGCTTCTGACTGGCATCTGTTGAAGTGACATCAGTGTAAGGAGATTATTTTCACAACAACACGTAAAAATTTCAGGAGAACATAAACAGCAGTGTTGACTTCTGGATTAATCTTAGAGCTAGCAATGACCTGTCTATAACATGAACGCTATTTTCCTTGAGAATTTCTTGTTTCCATTTTTGTCCGGGAATCAGCACCTATAAAAATTCGGGAAGACTAGGCATATTTTTTTAAGGAGTCTTAAAATTAGGAACTTGAAAATGTGTTCCCACTGTCTCCTTGTGTTTATCTCCAGGTTTTCTAACAGTAAGGAAAAGGATTCATGTTGCTGTCTTAACACTTCTAATGGTTAGCAGGGCTTATTTTACAATCTAAGGTTGCTGTGCTGAAGTAAATATCGTAAGATTGGGAAATTGTGCGGTCAGTCAATTGTGTGGTATTTTAAGCAGTAGACTTTTTCCCAGAAATGATTTGGAAGTTTGAATCTCAGTGAATTTCTACAGTGTTTGTAATTCTGTGGGGATTGGAAGGCTGTGGACTGTAAATTTTCACTTGTTGAATAGCTGGCTTAACCAGTTGCAAGTGAATAGACTGAAAGGTTAAAGGCAATGGTTCATTGATCTCTGTAGAAGGCTGCATGGGGCAAATTTCCAGTGTTACTGAGCTGTCTAGCTGANTTTTTTTTTTTTCCTCCTCTTCTTAAAGCAGTGGCGGATGTTTTCCATCCATGCACAGCCACTGGCTGAAGAAGCCCTACACTCTTTTTAGCCATCACAAGGTAGAAACAGAAAGCAGCAACACAACCTCCTTACCTGTTGTGCATATCAGGACACAGTTGTATGTGGAGAGTAATTTTTTTGTGACTCCTAGTGCCTTAGTGATAATGAAAATATCTCTGGTAACAAAAATATTTTGTTCCATTACTTGATGGTGGAAATAGGAGCTCCTCTTAAAATACTGGGTATTTTATAAAATAATATGTATTTTAATGTGATAACATTAAAATATCATGTAGCAACATTCACCCTGTTGAGTGTTCTGCTGGAAGATAATGAACTCACGATTGGCATTGAACCTCTTAAGTGGAAGCTATGCTTGGCTGGTAATGATGCTCAGTATCTGACAAACGGAACCACAACAGAGACAACTTTTCCTTACCTACTTAGGCTGAGGACTTGGCAGGTCTCCTGTACTAAACAGGGCAAATCTAATCTGTAGTTTAATGGCAAATCTCCAATGAAAAGTTGAGGAAGTCCTATTGCTAATTCAGTGCAAGGCACTCTTTCTAATAAGCCTGCTTGGACTTGTGACCCAGCCTGTTTCCAGGCGCTGTTTAGCAGCGAGAGGTGGTTTCTTTCAAGTGTGGCACTTAGCAGACCATAGGGAGATAACTCTAACCTTCTTCATAATGTGTGTTATTTGTGACAAATGGGATCATTGAGATCAGAACTAGCATTATAGTCTGTGTACACATCTATGAATCAAAGTGTGAGACTCACCTGATTCTGTCCATGCACAACTGTGATTAGAGGGTCACACAGCTCTCTCATTCCATATCTCCTTTGTCTACCTGTATATTCTTTCCAAATTATGCTCAGGCTTAACTGTTCCCTCAGACACCTATTTGCAACATTCTGAATACGCTGAACCATTTCAGAGGATAGCAGAATGGAGTGGAAGGGTGTCTTTCAGGTTGGTGAAGGAGACTTTAGGGAGAAGTTTATACATTCTTTAGATGTGACACTGGAATTGAGTGGAATCAACATTGAGGGCTTCAAGTTGAGTATCTGTAGGATTGGGGACTGCTGAAAACACAGGGTCTTGTTTAAATGACGCTATTTACTGACGAAGTATTTGAGACCTAAGTTTTACTCCAGGAAAAATAAAAGAAATCATAGCACTCTCCAGTAACAGTATGTAATTTAAATTTTGAAGATAGATGTATGTATTCAGAGGAGCCCTCTAAATGTGAGTGCCTTAACTTCTTTGTTTGGAACTGGAGCTGAGTAAGGGCCAGCTGTTTTCCTTTTGTTAGCAACCCATAGCTTGTTTGAGCCAGCGAGAGTCTGGAGCACTCTACACACCTGCAGAGTGGGGTTCAGACTGAGTTATGGTAGGTGCACAATGATGAGCATTAATTGTTTGATAACAGGAGTACCTATACCTGATGCAATAATTTTGTAGTAAGCGAAGCTGCAGGAGTGTGACAGGAACTTTGATGTCAAATTTAGTGCTTAGCTAACAGCCTCTTGGCTTGTACTTATGGGAGAACCAAATCTCTGTGTTAGCTCTGAAGGCTTGCAGAAATGAAGAATAATTTTCAGTTAATTCCAAAATAAGCATTCTGTACATGCATATGGCTTCATCTCAGAGGAAGTGTGCTTATTCAAGATAGTATTTAAATATGTATTTAAGCAAATGTTTAACTATCAATGAAGTCATGGAACTAAGAATATACTTAATTCCCATCCTCAGAGCAAGCCAGAGAGGAACATTTACTTGGGTAGGACTCTGCGTTTTCAAACTGACTTTTTAAGCCGTGTAACAGGATGTCTAGGATATTAGTATCGAATAGTTATTGAGGGACACATCAGAAATCAGAAATGGAAATCTAAGTTCAGAGGCATAGCTTGAGTTAAACATAAAGGTTAAAGAAGATTTACAGTCCTACAGCGATCAGTGCTGTGGAGTTCCTGGTTAAAGAGGAGGCCAAAAAAGCTGAAAGATACAAACCCATGCAGTTGCACTATACTTGTTGTTCGTTTTTCCTTTGATTTTTGAAGCCTTGAAAGTTAGTTTCCTTTGAAGGAGAGCAGTATGAAATATGGTGTGTTCAGGTCTCTTTCATTTAAAAAAGATCCTTAAGCACAGTAGCTTTTCTTTAAAATGTGGTGTATAAATAATAAAATAAGTGATGGCACAGTACAAAGATTATTTTGGCAGTGGTCTGGGATGACTGCATTGCTTACAAGCATTTGACACTTGTGAATAATGTAATCATGGCGAAAATGTGCCAATGAAAACTTCATACCCCACCAGTACATGTGCATGTATCAGTTTGTTAGTGCGTTCGGTTTCAGCACATTTTCTAGTACCGGATCGAGGAAAAGCTTCAATGTTGTGCTGTATTGCTGGTGTACCGTATGCATGGGTGCCAGAAGAGTCTCAGTGGATAAGTGAGGCTGTGGGTTTTGTGACACAGTGAAAACGAAGTGAAAACAGTGTTAAGAAGGAGAGGCCTTGCATCCCGTTCCATATCCCTCCTTACTCTTGGCTGCCCACTCATAGAATCATAGGGTTGGAAGGGACCTCTGGAGATCATCCAGTCCAGCCCCCTGCCAGAGCAGGGCCACCTTAGAGCAGGTTACACAGGAACGCGTCCAGGCGGGTTTTGAATGTCTCCAGAGACGGAGACTCCACCACCTCCCTGGCCAGCCTGTGCCAGGGCTCTGCCACCCTCAAGGTAAAGAAGTTCCTCCTCATGTTTAGGTGGAACTTTCATTTGCATTGAACCAGTTTTGACATTCATCCTATCACAAGGATGAACTTGCTCACTAAAAGGGAAGATAAGTACCCTGGCAAGAAGAAAGGAAAAAGTGACTTTTTTCTTCTTTGTTATTAAATTGAATCTTATCTTGTAAACTGATGAACAGGAGAGTCAGCAGTGCCTGTAAGGGGTTGTATGTGCCAGGCCCTTTCCTGTCTGCTTTTGGGTGCTTATAAGGTGTGTAATTGTGTTTACACCTATGTTCTTCCCTCTGTGGTGTTCGCAGTGTTTGCTGTAATGCTTGCTGTTATTAGAAAAAAGTATGTGTTCAAAGGTGCAAGAAACTGTTCATCTCTTGCAAACAAGACCATTGCTGATGCTGTCAGAGGAGAGCTCTGTGTGGGTACTACAGTCTGTTGTTTATCAGAATCTTGTGATCCTGAAAAACACTGAAAAATCCTCTTGTGTAGAGATAGCACTGTGAAATTTAGTCCTCTGGTGCTTCAGATCACTGGGGATGTATCCCTATAGCACCTTTCTCCGCAGCACTGTGGAGAAGAAAGTGTATAAGCTGTGTGGAAATTACTAGTAAAATAGATGTCCTATTTGCCTGTGAAGAAAATGATGCTTTTTGTAAGATACATCAAATTGTTTATTGAAGAATGAAGCTCTTCAGAACAGTAGTTTCATTTTAGGTAGCCGTATGCATCAACATACTGTTGTTTAGTACTTAATCTTTTTAACAATATTCTTTTTCCTGCGCTTCTTGGAATTATCTCTTTCGGTTTCTGGTAGTTCAGTATTTCCTGAGTGTTGAATTTGCTGAAGGTCAGAATAGCGGGTTGCCTGGATGCTGTGCCCGGAGTATTCCAGTCCTCTCGCCTAGGTTGCTCTCTGCCTTCTAGTAGGTATAAAAATTCATTTCCCTTCTCCCTCTCCCTGTCTGTTTGCAGGTTATCTTGACGAATCAGATTACCACATCGTTGAGCAATGGCCTTGCGATCCAGGCAGACCTGGTGTCTCCAGCTGATGATTTGTCCCTGTCTGAAGGTAAGAGATCCCTTCTATCAGAACTGAAACTCTACACTGACACAAATCTGCACTGTAACTTGCAGTCTTCTGTTGAAATACAGGGCTCTGTGAGAGTCGAGTTATCAAGCCTAACAGAAAACAGTCTGGGAACAAAATTATTTTTCAGCTTCTCTGAAATGCCAGTTATAAATAAAAAGAAAGTGTATTAACTAGAAGGATCTGACACTTTCTAGGGGCTGGGAATGAATTTTTGAGACGTGTCAGTCCTATAATGTGTTCCTCAGCATTGCACTTTCATTCATATGCATTTAGAGCATTATTTTTTCAGTCTTCTGAAGCTGCTGCTAGAGTTAATACACAAGTTAGGCTACAAATTTGATCTTATCTAATGCAGTGATTCCAAAGAGAAATAGCCAGTCACAAATGAAGGAGAGCGAATACTCAGGCCTGTCCCTTGCATTATGCTCATCTGGTTTTCAAGTATGGTGCCTCAAATTGCAGGTGTCAACATTGTGTGAATGTAGTATGAAGTTTTGTGTGATCCCATGTACTACTTTTCATCTTCACGTTTCTTTTTTCTGCACAGAATTACAGACAAGCACACATTTCTGGGTAATAGTGAGGACTTACTGTGCTAAGAAAAGATAATTCTGAATCAAGGCTTGCAAAGTAATATAATGATTGCAGCTTTCCCTGCTTGCAAAGAATAGTCAAAGTACCCTCAGTCAGGGAGAGATGCAGAGAAGTTTGCTATTTAGAGTTCAGTTCATGCATAGACCCAAATGTATGATGTAAACCAATGCTCATCTTTCCTGCAAAGGCATGGTAATTGCATGTAGCCTTTCTACTCTGTATAATAGGGGTATTTCCCCTCTTTCTCTCCTTATTGCACTTTCTGGTGGTTCTGGCCAGTTTATGGTGGGTCTGAGCGATCACAAGCAGCCCTCTCAAACTTGTCTGACTAAACACAAGAGCAGCTTGGTGGCAAAACCAACTAAGCAGTGGCTAAAGCTGACATTGCTTTTGCAACTCATTTCAATGGCCAAGAGAAAGAGGTTGAAGACAGATTAAACAGAATGTAAAAGAGTAGCAAATATCTTCAGTGTAATGCTTTAAAGGTGATTGCTGTGTTTACTTCATAATTTTGTCGATAGGAACTTGGGCAAAGCACGGCCCAGTAAATCTTTTCGGAATTGTGCTTGTGGGTTTTGTTTGCTCCGTCCGTTGCCAAAGTGTCTCTGAAGTTCATTGCTTGAATATTGCTCTCTATCTATGTCAGAAAGAGTTGAAATTTGGTAACTAGATTTGGAAGAGGAAAGCATCATTTTTCATCTTTATGATTTCCTTCTTGGCATGAACTTGTTGCACAGTCTCATTAAATGCTCTTGATTGCAGTACTTGTGCTTTTCTTTGTCCTTTGGAATTGCTCTGTATGAGCTTCCTCTGAAAAGCATAGCTAACTCTGAAGTAATAACAAAATATGTTGTCAGTAAAACGTATTTTGTTCTTGTGGTTAACATATTTGAAGAGTCTTTGGAAAAAACATGGAATAGTTGTAATCTTTCTAAATTTTCCTGCAAATATGAAAGATTCTCAGTGCTGAGTATGAGCCATAGTTCAATAGTATTCTGAAATCAGGACCATGAAAGAGGTGCTATGATGATTTTTGTAGCAGTTACAGCTTATTAATGAAGCTATCATGTTGTGTCTAAACTCCCTACCACCATTATTTTTCACCTTTTAACCCAAGAATGGGTTAAAATGCATTGGGGCTCCTGTGTGTATTGTTTCCCTTGTTTTTAATTAAGGGTCTGAAGTAGTAAAATGTGCCAGCATGACACTTGTTGAAAATGGAAACCTTTGTTTGGCCTTGGAACAAGAACAGCATAGACAGCAGCAGTGCAGGCTCCTTTGGTAACTCGAGTTTTATCAAGTGATGCCGGGGTTATAAGCTTCTTTCCTTCTCTCCTTTCCTTCCCTCTTCTGTTGACTAACATTGACACGGCATTTACATACTGAATTGTATAATGGGAGAGCATGGTGCAACTCCACACTACATGGGTTTCTCCATCTTTCTTATCCATAATAGGGCTGCTTCTGGCTTTCCAGTTTGCTTCAGTTTTAACCCGTTCTGTCTACCTGAGAGAAAAAGTGGAATTTCAGGCCCATCCAGCATTTGATTTCCATGTTTATCTTGTTTTCAAAAAATACAGATATAGCCAGTGTTTAACATCAAGGTGTTGATGTGTCCTGAGAAAGTCCTCTCTAATTTATTTCATGTTAGGTGTTGAGCAGCCTGAAAGTAGCAATACTTTATACTTATGACAATCTCAGGTGCTCTAAGAATACTTAATGAATTCGTCTTCTAGGATTAGTCTGATACTCATAATGCTTACTGCTATTTTCCAATTGTAGAATTTGCAGGAAAGAGTAGTTAGGTGAGTAGCCCAAGTGCACCAAGTGAATATGTTGCAGAGGCAGGAACAGAGGCCAGATTCATGACTGGGTTCTTACCTCATTCTTCCTTTTCACTCATCACCATCCGAAGCTGAATTTGAACTGGTGACCCAGATGTGAAAGGACCCATAGCACATTATTAGTCTTACAGACAATTCAGACCCCTTAGTTTGTATAGGTCTAATGTGTTGTTTTAATCCTATCTGAAATCGGAGTCCCGTCACTGTAAATGGTTTGCTAAAAGGGTAATCTTTCTTAGAGACAGAAATAAAAGTTTCAAACTGAATGTGTTATTAGAAAGAAATTGTGTGTTACAGTGCCTTTTGGTTTTGCTTCTGATTGTGCTTTAGAAGGGAATTGCTTGGGTTATGTGTTAGATTAGGCAAGAAACCAAGGAAGCTGTTCATCTGATGTTTGACAGAAAGTTAATCTGATGAACAAGCTGAAAGGATATTGTCAAGCTGTTTCAGGCTCAAAGCTTGTCTTCTGTAAAACTGTAATCTAGTGCATGGAAGCTTGTGTCCTAAAAATGTTAGGGTTTTATGAGAATGTTAAAGGTTTTATAAAAACAGTGCTGACTGTAAAAGTCTGCCTCTTACATAGCAATGTGAGAATTGTTGAACTGTGTTTGTTGGTGGTACTTGTAGGAAATGGTTGTGTCCAGCTAAATTCCCAGATCTATGCATGCTACTGCTTCAAGACATTAAGCAAAGTGCTTGGTTTGCTACTTAAAGTGCTGAATAAAATACAACAGTTTCTGTACCTGTGGGCTGAGTCTTTGCATTTATTTGGCCTTTACAGACTGGCTAGATTATCATCTGAAGGAGTTCAGTAAGACTAATAATGTTTGTCTGAAGCTTTAAAATTCTTAAGCACCTAAAGCAGTCACTTCTCTAGGAAGCAAGCTCAGTTTTCATTCATAGCCATGCCATTCTTATGTAGTCTTCTTGCAAACCCTGTCATTGTCAGGGACAGACTGGGGCATGTTGTGAATCCTGCTATTTCATGTTCATCCTCGCTTTATGAAATAGCCTCTGTTTAGCTCTTCCAGTCAAAGACAACTTTGGGAAGCTTAAAGTTACTTCAGATTGCAGAGTTGGTCAGGCAAGCCCAGGGCTATCAGATACTAGGCTTCAAAATGTGGCCTGAAGAATTAATACTTTATTATTTAAACATGTAAAAAGTAGCCCTTAAGCCAAGTAAAATAGTTTTTAATAATTTGCAAAATAGACTTAAGATGCGTTAGGCTAAGTGAACAATAGAAATGGAGTGCAAACAAAATATTTTGTATGACTGTTAACCTTTGATGGTTTTAAACAAGTTGCGGCTGTGACTGTACTATTTTTCTTATTTTTGAAGTGCAGATGACTGGATTTTACGTAATGTAGAGGGTTGTTAAAAACTAATTCTAAGACTGTGTTTGAGCGATAGCTGGACGGTGAAATTTGTGTTTCATTTGTGTGCTGTGAAGAGATAGCACAGTGTGATCTACTTGAGGTCCCTTCTAGTGCACCAGTGCCTATCCTGTTATATCTGCCAGCTGCAGGCTCTAACTTCCTCTTGCAGACATCAAAGCCAAACTCCGTCTTTCTTGGAAAGAGCTCAGGGGTGTGTTGGCATGAACAAGAGCAGCATCCCCCTCCCAGCGCGCACAAAGTGTCAGGCAAAAAAAAGGAATGCTGTCTCAGGCTTCTTCAGTCTCAGCTAGCACTTTCAAATATTTGTTTGGAAAAGTCAGAATTATTTTGTGTTTAAAATTGTCTGTAAACTTGTGCTAGCTCTGGGGAGGCCAGCGTTCAATCTTCTGCCATTTGTGTTCATCAAGCTGTTTGTCATAGCATTGTATATTTTTAGTGCGCGGTGTGAGCAATGAGTTTAGTCTGACCTTTTCATCTTTGTTGCTGTGATCTTGAATTCTTTTAAGCTGTTGAGCAGAAGTAGGCTTTCGTGTTGTGGAGACTGGAGAAAACTAAGTTACCATAACATCTCCCACCCACAGGATTTTCCTGCTTTAGTTTAGGGGCAGAAGATTTGAAGCTGAAGTCTTTGGCTTTTCTTCTTTGCTTTGCCCTTGATCTCCCGTCAGATTGTGGTTAAATCATTTTATTCTTCAAGCCTCGGTTTACCATTTTTTAAAAATATGGGGATGTATTTTTATTTTGCAACTTTTTTTTTTTCTTTCTTAATATTTCAAGATATTCCTATGGGGAAAATGATGAGTTGACCTGCTGTTCACTCCAGAGGAAGACCAGTTCTTTAGTTCTTTACTTCTCTCCCTTCAAATCCCTTTCTTCAGTCCTGGTGCCGAATGGAGAGAAAACACTCAAGGAATCGCCAAGAGAACTGAGGGGGCCCCAGAGACCAGAGGCTGTTGGCTGTGTTTGGTTTGTTTATTTATTGATTTGTGTATACACTTATGCTTAAAGTTGGACCTGCAGGTGACAATAAAAATAAAAAAGAATATTCTGTGAGAACACAAACATACCTGTTTTGCAGGAACTGTGAACTTAGGAATGAAGCAGCTGTTAAACAAGTTTTTAAAACACTTCCTCCTTGTAGTTTTAAAGCTAATGCAGAATAATGCATGTCGTAGTGAAGTGCTCCAGCATGATACGAATTTAAACAGATTAGAAAGTAGAAAGTATCATAACACTTGGGCATGTTTTAGGCCTTTAGTATTTTCGCTCAATGCTCTGTAAACCCATTGCAGGCTGGTTTACACAATTTTGCTTGAAAGAGGAGATAGTTTGTCTTCGATCATTGAAACAGTGGTGTTAGTTAATTATAATAGTTTTTAAAATAGGACAATTTATAAGTTAATACCCTATGTTTTTAATATGAGTCCACTTTGACTTTCTGAGACCCAAATGCTTGGAAATAGTTACTAAAGCCCTTTTTTTTTGGTTACCATTATGGAATAATCTGTATGGAGATTACTAGGGCTGTTTATCAAACTCAAGAACCGTGTGGCATGGTGTAAGATCTTTTGACTGTGACCCCTTATGTAGACCCTGTGAAGGTTAATGAATTTTAGACGTGCAAAAAGATAGTAAGTACAAATAACACTAGTGATATTGACAGATTGTTTGGAAGGTGAATGATTAGTCCATGTCTATGCATACTGAAGAATAAATTTCCCAACTGAGACTGGTGTGAAGGTGTGAACCCTGAAGACTAAAACACGTCACTGAAAAGGTAGTGGGGTTCTCGTCTTGTTTTATGGTTTATCAAGGTAGTGATGTGTTACAATGTATCTTTTGCCCTCTACAGTCATGATGATAGAGGGAAGCGTAGTGAGATTTGCCTCAGTTTTTACTTTGATATGAATTGCCACTTCTGGTGCGATGGCTTGGTTGCTGCTCGGGCCCAAGGCCAGCTGCCCTCCCGTGACGGGACAGGAGAGATCGGTGAGTCCGTCAGGCACAGGAATTGTCCCTTCAGGTCTGAGCCCTGGGTATCTCTGATTTAAGCGTAGGAGTTGATAGAGTTACTCAACTCACTGGTTCCCGTTCACCTGAGCTGTAATGGAACAGCTGGAGTTGTTTCTAATTCTTTATTTTGCTGCGGATTTCATGTCTCAGTTGTCTTTTAAGAAAGTACCCCAGCACAGACCCTGTAATCCCCTTCACCAGTGGCTACGGGAAGCGTTTTGTTCCTTCAGTCTGTTCTGTCTTTGAGTTACTTCTCCAGCTTCAGACTCTTCATGAAAAAGATTGTTAGGCCCACCTACACTGGAAGGTGAGAAAGGATATCATCTTCCTTAACTTGCTAGAAGTCAGGACATATCCACTTCAGGATAGGTAAGCAGTGGGCACCAAAAAAAAATAGGGAGCTTGATAAAACTTGTTAGTACATGTTGGAGGGGAAAATGAGCCTTCTCAAAATAGGATTTCGTTCTTGCGCTTGCACTTGCATTCATGTTTCTGGTAACGCTGTGCTCCTAGCAGTCTGCACCCCAGTGCTGGAAGGAAAGAAGCCCGTCTGGCTGTTGAGAACGCCTGAAGGAAGTGCACCATCGTTACGGGGCCTGGAACAAATGATATTAACCATTAGGGGAAATGATATTGTGATTGTTTCTGCATGATGCAGGGTTGCGGTGGTGTATGGAGCAGTTAGATTTCATGATAACAATGGTCGTGTCAGCCTGTACTAATTTTGATGCTATATTTCAACAAGTGGGAAGTAGTGACATAATAACATCCAACCGAATTTTAACGGCTTTTTAATCAAAAGATAAATCTCTCAGTAAAACAGGGTTACAGAGACTGTACATGTCTATGTAAGTTTGAAGCTGAATGACATATCCATAATCACTTGATCTAGACTATGAAAAGGTTGAAAACTGTCAGCAGGAGCATTCAAAGGCCTCTATATATCAGTTTAAGAGAATCTCCATTCCTCATTTCCTAATTGCTGCGATGATAGAATACAAAGTTTTATGGCTTTGTTGTGGTTTCTTTCTGAAGATGTGATATGATTTACAATCATTAATCAACAATTTTAATCCAAAAAGCCTTCAGGTACATTTGCTGGGAATCACTCGTCTATATAATCAGAGGCATGATAACAGAAGTGCTTACAGTCGTAGCTGAGTGGTTAGGAGTTACCACCTCTCAGCTGCCAAGTAACTTACCTCAGCTGAGACAAAGTGCGACCGAGTACACATTACACCTTCCAATGCCAAGTAAAATGGGTTTGCATGAATCCTGCTACCCACGCTAGTTTATCCCTGTTTTCCTTTACCTGCAGTAAGCTGAGAGCACGGACAGGTCAGTCACCAAGTTCCAGTTGCTGGCATTTAGCTGTAAAGCACTGCAGCAAGATTGCAATTGGTCATCTCCTTATGCCCCAAAAATGCCTAAAAATAAGATTAACTCATATTTCATTGTGGGTGTATATAGAAACTATGTTCTCTTCTATATTGGAATTTAGGCTTTTGTTTATACCATAAAAGTAGCAGTAAGAGACCTGGTTATTTGATGATAGTAATCCTTCTCCTTTGCCCTTTCTTCCCATCCTAAGCAGAACAGAAAAGATCGACCAGCATTTTTACTGTGGTCCTGCAAATCGGTGGTTTAAATCAGAAACACGAGACGTGGTTTGGCTCTAAATTCCTTCTGCAGCACTACATTGTATACCAGTGTTGGTGCAACTGTTCCAAACTAACTTACCTTTCAGATTACACTGCCAAAAATGAATTCAAGGGGAGGAAAGAGCCAAACGCCATTTGTCCCCATGCACAATGACCCGTTAAATTCTGTCTTAACTTACTGTGGGTTATCCTTTAATCTGTACAAACAGAGGCTGAGGAAAAAAAATACTAATTGAATCTTCATCCTTCAGTAGCATTCAGTCCCATTTCTTGTGGAGTTTTGTTGTACCAGCAGTGGCTCTCTCTTCTGGTGGGACTGGGAGGGATCAGAAGGATTTCTATGCATGGGAAAACATCACTGTGGGAAATATATTTGGCTTATGGCATTAGATGAAGCATATGGCTGACCTGCAGAACTTGAACCAGTTAGGAGTGACCCTAGGACTCCAAAAGGGAAGGTGAGGACGAGGGGACAGAGGATGATTTCTGAGTCTGGTGCCTATGTTCTAGTTGCAGTTCCAGCTGGGTTTCCTCTTGGTTTACTGCAGGATGTTTGAAAAAGTGGCTCCTTGTTAATCTCAGGCAGCCTCTATGATTGATGATTCCCCTTAATCGTAAAAAGAGCACATTGGTGTTTCTGCTTAATTTGTGTGTATTTCCTGCTTTATTATTGTAATAATGATTTATTGTCTTAAACGATGGAAGTTTTATAACCTATTAGCCTTTTTTGGAGGTTGAAGCTGGGTGCTGTGGCATGTGAATGAACTTCTTCCCAGTGACTGTCTGCTCCTAAAATGTTGCATTAAACCCAAACATCACATGATAATAAAAAGCCAGTATATGGTTGGTGTCTTATGTCTTAATTTAATGAAAATAGGTAGCTTGAGTATGAGCAGATTTTGCATGCTCCATGTGAGCAAAATTCATCTAATCTGAGCACTGCTTGTATTCCCGTAACATCAGTTATACTAAAATATAGAAATAAAGGAGCATTCAGAGAAGAGGAACCCAAATGGTCACTGTGCTGTACAGAAAGATGGGTGAAGAAACGGTAGGAAGAGGAGATGCCTGGAGCTTAACTAGAGGAAGGCTTTGTTTATAGTAATTTCTACTCTCCTGAAATGTCCTGCCGCTGTTCCAGACTCCCAGGCAAGACGCAGCCTACAGAAGATCCTTCCCTAAGCTGGTGCTTAACTGGGTTCATCTCTCTTCTAAGGAGGGGTAGAAAAGACAGCGGCTCACATATGAATAGCACCACTGTTAACAATGGAAAAATTGTCAGGAAAAAGCAAAGCCCAAAGCAGACGCTACTACCGTGTTAGCAGCCATGATTCTTTGGGAGTAATTTGAGCCAGTTTGATACCTGGCAGGGGAGCTATTGTTTCATGCTGGCACATGGATATGGAAGGGAGTACTTTGGGCACATTTTAGCTGAACATCAAGAAATTGTTTCTAAGCGTGAAATCTGTTAGACCAGCTGTTCCCAAATGGTTTCTGTTTGTGCCTCTGTTTCTGGTGGTGAACTCCCCCCAGCCGAGCTTGTGACCCTAAATACTAACATAAACAATCGCCTCTCTGTCAGGCTTGCGACCCCGCGCTGTGGGGCTGTGACCCAGCTGGAGGTTACGACCCCTGGTTTGGGAGTCGTTGGGATAGACTGTCAGATAGTCCTGCTGGGGAAGGGCTGATATGCCCCATCCAGGCCAGGCTCATCACAACAAATGCCTTCAGATCTCACAGTAATTTGTAGGCCCCTGCCACCAGTTGGAGAGTGCAGCCTATTAGAGCTGACATGTCGCTTTGGTACATCAGGAACATCTCGGAGATCAAAAGGTCATAGTCCTCCCACGCTGCTGCAGCCTTTCTGCATGGACTCGCCTCTTCATCTTCCTTCCCCGTCAGTTGGCTGGCAGCGAGCCCCGGCTCCCTCGCGGCGCAGCTGGTTAGGCCACGACTGCTGGATGTGTACCAGCGGCAACTTCTGCCCCACCACCTCTCCCTCTTGCTGCTTCTCCCAAGCCGCCCTTTCCAAAATGGTTCTCCCTGAATACTCCTTGCCTTAAGGCAGGCACTGATAACTGTCTCTCTCTGCTTGAAATGATTAAAAGTTATTCTCAAAGTAGTTAAAAACTGTGTAGGGCAGTGTTAGTGGAGGTGGGCTAAGTCCTCCCCTATATTTTGTAAAACTAATTCTATTCTTATACCTGTGGATATGAGCATAATCTTACAGATGCGGGATGCTGATGGAGAAATAAACAGAAAAATGGCTTTGTGATTGCTTCTGTGGTCTGCAAAGCCTTTGATAAGCCATGCAGACAGCCTTTTTGATATAAAATGCCAAGTTACAGATGTCCTAATTAGGTATCTGATTTTTAAGCTTTGTTCTGCTGCAATGAGTTTATAAACAACAACAAAAATGGATTGACTAACTATTTTTTAAAAGCATTCATTAGCATAGTGTAAAATAGAAACATTTTCATAGCTGACTGACTTGATAGTCCAAGGCCATTGACTTCATAATTTACAGTCATGGAAGTCTGACTGTGGCATCACTGCATGAATCCAGCAAGGGGAGGAGCCTGCAACAAATAATTTATTTTTACATATTTTTTTGTCAATAGATCCTGGAAATTGCCAATGATGGCAGGAAGGAGAGAGGAGGAGACAGTGCAGAAAAATATAACAGTTGCTTATCATTTGGATAAAAAACTGTATTGCATAAAATTAGCTTGAAGTCGGTCTGTGCAAGTCTTGTTTCAGAGCTCTATGTGGAGTGCTGTGTTTAGGGATGTTGCTGGACTGGTTTTCTGTCATGCAGGTGCGTAGAAAGCATTCAACTGAAAATGAGAACAGTAAAGGCAAGTTGTGGAAGGAAATAAAGTCAGAAAATCTTATGTGATAGGCTGGTTGCTGTACACGGCACTCCCAAATGAAAAAATTGTTCAAAATTTTGTATCTGTAACTTGATCATCCCTTAAACACTAATTACACGTCAGATAATGGAGCATAAAGTCTCCTCCATCTGTCCAGGTTGGATATGGTGCACAAAGGAGCATATCTGATTCATAGTACCTCTTAGGTAATCAAATTAGTATCTCCCAAACTAAATTTACCCTTTTGATACTGAAACTTTCACATGCCATGTTTCACATATCACATTCTGTTGAAGCTCTGTGGCTTTTCAGTAATTTCCTTGAAATCTATATGTGGTGTGCCTGCACTCTTTAGAGCTGTTCTTGGGACACGCATCAATTAAATACGTTTCTGGCACTCTCTTAATGGCATAGTTTCCCTGGAGTCAAAAACCGCTCCAAAAACTGAGATCATTTGTTTAATTTAAAAGCAAAAGGCTATGGAAATAAAATTTCAGGCTTCAACAGCTATGTCCCTGTAGCTTTGAAGGAAGGGGAAAAAATCTTCATGTCTTGCCCACAAAATAAATAAATTCATGAGTTCTTAAAATATCTGATTTCATCCATTTTTTTTTTGCTTCCCTTGCTTATCTTTTCATTTTAATTCTTTTTTTTATACAGTAGGTTTTCATCTTCTTATCAAATTTCATTGTTTGTTGGTTTTGCTTGGTGAACCAGTGGACTGGATTTTGTCATCTGGGTCTAAGGAGGAACTGTCAAACATGCAGAATGGTTCTTAATTAAAATTTCTGATAACCAATCCAATCTGAATCCAGAATTGTATTTTAAGTGGTTGACGCTTTTGGCTCTAGGACATTCTGGGAATATATACGGTATAGGAGTTGACTGCTGTTTTTTCAAATACATTGAGAGTAGAGGTACATAAAGTCCCATATTCTACCAGGTCCATCCAGTAAGATTCATTCTGTGCCTCAGATGTCTCTTAGCCTCTGCATCTGCAGTGGTGTTTTCATTGAGATCAGTAGCTTGGTTTTGAAGCAAGTCTTCAATGATCTTCACTTGCTGCGTCTTTGTTCATTATGTGGAGTGGTTTTGATGTGCACCAACTAGAGAACTTTTGTAGGAAATTAAACCACAAGTTCCCGCCCATGCTAACCAGCTGTGCTCAAAACTGTCATGAAGGCAGAAGGATCTGTGCCAATGGCTGGTCCTCAAGCTAGAGCAGGGATGTTCTCACCAGGGAAATGGAGCAGGTGAGTCTGGAGCAGAACAATGATGCACAACGGAGCGTCCTGTGCCGCCGCGGCGCCTGCTGCCGCTGCCCCGGTCCCCACCGCCAAGGCCACCACTAAATTTGCCAGCCTCTTTTCGGTGGTTCCCAGTGACAGGACGAGGGGTAATGGGCACAAGGTGGAACATAGGAAGTTCCGATTGAATATGAGAAAAAACTTCTTTACGGTGAGGGTGAGAGAGCACTGGAACAGGCTGCCCAGAGAGGGTGTGGAGTCCCCTTCTCTGGAGACTTCCAAGACCCATCTGGCTGCAGTCCTGAGTAATGTGCTCTGGGCAATCCTGCTTTAGCAGGGGAGTGGGACTAGATGATCTCTAGAGGTCCCTTCCAACTCTGAAATTCCATGATTCCGTGATACAGGGTAGCTGTAGGGGGATCAACACCAACTCTTTTGGCCATCTGACACTGTTATGCCAAATTATTCACTAATGTAGACTTGCTTCTTAAACAAACATATGAAATGTTTTTATGTAAGTCAGGCAATACAGACCACTTCCAAAGATTAGTAGGAAGGGTTAGTAATAAGCTGTAATGCCCATCGCCTGCCTGTGGTAACTTGCAGTTACTGAGCTCAGGTGATACGTCATCACGAGAAACAACAGTATGCATTTCAGCAGGATACTGGAAGGTTGGACTAGATGACCTTTAAAGGTACCTCCCAACCCAAACTATTCTATGACAGCAGCTCAAATCCTAGCCAGTAGGATCTGACAGGCTCATTTGTGCTGAAGTGTGAGGTGCCATGTCTTTCATTTACTGTTGTTGATGCTGTGAAGTGTGACATCCTGCCTGCCTTTGGCCTACAGTCACATCCCAGCCGCAGTGAGCGTATGCCCTGTGTACCACATTCCTAGTTCTAGTCATCCTCAGCATCTGATCTTCTGGAAGTCACATCCAACTCCCTTTTTCCTTGCTGTGCCCTCTGTTGTTAACTTTAAACTGATAATGTTGATGTTCTGTTTTAAAACAGTGGCTGTAATGTTTGAGAGTTAAATTGCTAGCCACTGAAAACTGCTACCTGCTGAGAGACAAGTGACTAAGAAGATGAGCCTGCAATTTTTTTTGAAGCTTTAGAAGTCTGTAAACCTGTTCCTGTTAGTGTTCAGTAGGAATGAAGTTTAGGATAAACTTCAGTGCCTGTCAGTGACTGAATTTGAATCTCAAGAGGAAAAGTCCATGGTGGATTCGGGTTAAATGCCAAAAAGCTCATGATCCTTGGATCCTCTAGGTTGTTCTGTTGACTGTTCAACCAGAATAATGCAAACTAGCAAAGACTGGTCATGCTATTTTTCCTCCAGGTTAGTATGAGGTAACTCCGAACAGCATGGGATCAACATGTCAAGTGCTTTATGTCCCTAGAGTTCATTGTCTTGGCTTATAGTCAACAGCTGCCCAGTTCTTCTTTTCCGGAGGGTGCATCTGCTTCTTAGTCACTGCTGTGATGGTCATGTGAGCTAGCGTGAAATGAGCTGTTGGGATCCAGAGGGTTCCAGCAGCAGATGAGTCATGGAGGCAGAGAGGTCAGCACAGGCTAATCTTTCCAGTATTTACCGTGCGTAGTGTAGATATATCTGGAGGTGAACCTGCCTTCTGTTAAAATAAAGCGTCTTTTGTCTGGGGGAGAAGATCCTATGGGTGAGAGGAGACTGTATCACCTTCATGCCATTCTGACTGTGTAAAGGGCTTGGAAAACTTATTTTAATGAGCTGTGGGCTTCCCTTAGGTAGGGATACCTCGCTTTTCTCACTTGCTATTTGTGTCCAACAGGCTGAATAGTAATTGTGAACAAGTCAAATGGCACGTAGTAGGAAAGCTCAGCCCGTGAAGTTTAGCGCAGTTTTGAGTTTCTTATAGATTCAGCCCAGGATTTGGTTCTTTTGCATCAGTATTTAAGGTGGTAAAAATTCACCTGCAGTTTGGTGTAGTGCAGTTTTGAATCATATGCATTTCAAACAAATAAATGAATACAGCTTGCTGCATCTGTAATACAGTAGATTTTTGGTGTTCTTCAATGTGATAAAGTATTACTTACTTTGATTGTACTGAAAATTTTTTTTACAACTGTGGTTTCAATGAAAAAATAAGGTTTTATCAGAAGTGATGCGTTCTGTGGAGATATGTTTGTGCTGATAAAATAAGGATCTTGAGGACAAGAGAGGAGACGAGGCTGAGATCCTCGATCAGAGCTAGAGACGTGCTACACAAAATAACATCTGGGTTATTGTCTGTGTGTTTCTTTTTTTTTCTCTCTCTCTCGCCATTCTTGCACCCTCCCACCCAAAAAATATTGTTTTGCAAGGTCTTGCTTTTGCTAAACCAGTGAAGAATAAGACAGAAATAAAGCTGTTTACCTGCCGTCCCTCCTTCTTAGCTCCATATGAAATTGCATGGTGTTTGTCTTGCATTTTGCACAGGTACCTGGGGTAGTGGCATGCCATATTCTAATCACTCTGATAAACAATAGCCTGCCAGTGGTCACCTTGCACGTAGTGGTGAGCAATCCCTACACTCAATGGTGCCATTGAAAATGTTTGAGAGCTCGCCGCCCAGTTTCAGCAGTTTAATTGCTAATGATGTGTTATTGCTTCAGAATTTAATAGCTGTTTCTGGTTTGTTTAAACCTGCAAGCTTTTTAAAACTGAATTCGTAGCTTCCTCTTTGCAGTGTGGTTTCCTCCTTTGGTACCTTCAAAACATTGTGGTCTGGGGTGTTGGGTGAGGTGACATGTCCTATTTACACTCTGTTGGAAAAGACTGCGTCACGGGCACTTGAGGCTCTGTGGGGTTTTCTTAGTTCAGACGCTCAGATGTGGCTTCCTGTCATCACCTGATTACTTACTTTGAATGCTAAAATGATCTTGCTAACTTCAGTACTGTTGTCTTAAACGTAAGAAGAGAGGCATAGATTTTGTTACCTCTGTATGCTGCCTGTTGTGGAGTGAGCACAGTGATGATCTGGCTATTACATGGCATACTCCCTCATAGTTAACCCCAGAAGAAAACCTCTTATGTGTCTCCTTGGCTGCTTTTGCTGCCTTTCCAGTTTTCTCTCCACCTCAAGAGCCACAGTTCCGTATCAATTGAATTATTTGAGGCAATCAGGCTCTTGTTGGCACACAAGCCTTTCAAACATTAAATCAAGGCCTAGTGATACCAACCCATGGCCCAAAAGGAAAAATCCTTTTTACCCCTTAGTCTTGCAGAATGATGTGGTGCCCTGACTGGTGGTGGTCAGCATGGACTCTCTGAGCCAGGGACTTATGCCTTCACTGTCTAAGCTTTTATAGCCCTGAGCGTCCTGTTACTATTAGCTTATAAACCAAATTATGATTTTGTTCATTCATTTTTATCATCTTTTGTCTTGCTTGACCATGTAGTGGCAACAGAATCGATATTAATACAATATCCTTCCTCTGCCCTGTCTCCTGTCTCCGACATTAGAGATATCCTGTGCTTGCAGGTTCTGTGATCAGAATGGTTGTAACAGAACAAATAGGCCAGGAAATGAAACTTATGAAGTTTATCCAAATCTCTTAATCCACCAGCCACTAAAAATGCCCCTGCCATGCTTTCCTGCCATTTCCCAAATCCTTGCAAAGGAAAGCATTAAAGCAGCCATATGGTAGATGTCTTTAGTTGGACGCCTCTTAGTCCACTTCTTATCTGATGGAACTACAGAGTTCAGCATACAAAATAGTGTCATTTATTGTTTATCCTTAAAATTTTATCAGAAGTATGTGAAACACTGCTCAACAGGCTTGGCTGCGGTCTACCTGCTTAAAAGTAGGTGGTGATTTTGATTACCCAAGGTTCTGGAGTTTATGCTGAGATGGCTTAAAAGCCATAAACGTTTTCTGTTTTGTTTCGGTTTTGAGTTGTTTTTTTATTTTACAAAATCAAGCTTTTAAGAATCAGACCCTTCACATTAGGTTCCTGGATAAATTGAAGTACTAAAAATGTTTTCCTATACTGCTTTTCTTCTTTTTAAAAACTGCCAAATCTCTTGCAGTACACATCCCCTCGTAACTCACAGCCCACTTGTCTCCTCTCATGTTAATCCCGGGATAATGTTAAACTACCAGTAAGTCATAGCCCTCAAATGTTGACATTCCATGAAGAAGTAGCTGGGTGCAACGTCAGTGATGAACTTACTGTAACTAACCAGATGTAACCAAGGTGTGTTTAAAGAGTGTTTAAGTCCCACCTCAAGGTCAACATTAATGTTTTCCTAACACCTAATATAGGCTAGATGAAAAGAATTTTGCTGCTTTCAGGGTATTGACACAAACAACTGTGCCTTCTACTTTGCATCTGTAGTTAGGAAAATATTTGCTAAAAACAGACTGTACTTTTTAAGAGATTTTAGTGTACTGTAAGGCACCAAACAGAGCTCTACAAACCATATTTTCTTTCCTCTCGTCCTTGGGCTGAAGAACACAAGTGGTAGTGGCACAGCTGTTCTACTGGCTTATCATATTTCAGCTTTGATCTGGAGACCTTACATCCAATCAATCAGCATGGAAGCTCAGGCTCCCATTTAGTCCTTTGCTGGATTTCTGAAGCTGTTGTGAAGGTCATCGATGATGTAGCTACTGCAGTATGTAGTGAAGCTGGTAAGTTGGCAGATTCATTTTGCATCAGACTGTAAACAACTGCCTGATGGTGATGGCATTCAGCTACTACTGATCTGTACTGGATCCAAACCAGTGACTTAAAGGAGAAACATAAGTTCTCCTAGAGCCAGTCAGTTTCTTGACTTGGGCCAAACTAGTGACCCAGCAGTGAAAACTGTATCTTACTGCATGGCCAAAGACTGAGTCAGAGACTCCCAGTAACTACAGTCAACAGACTTCAGGTTTTTGAGCTTTAATGCGCTTGGGCAGAAAATGCTTGAAGAATTTGCAGCCAAAAACTGGCAGATAGGCCTGATTTTCTGACCAGCTCTTACTAACCGTTCCCACCTGCAGGTTCCCTGTGGATTCAAGGCACTGTGTATGATCTGTGTATATATATATATGCGTGTGTATGTGTTTATAGCAAGCCATTTTGTTACCTATATTAGAGTTGTTTCCTTGTTAGTTAAGAAGGAATGTGTATGTAAACACAGGCTTTGGCTCTCTGTCCAGCCTGTTCCCCCCACAGCCTGACTGATAGGGTAATCCATTGTCTGTGAAGTTAGTCAGTGCTGATGCTAGGGAACCCGCTTCTGGCCTCTGAGTAAATCTTGGAGCAGACAGGTCACTGATAAGGGAGAATCTTGCTGTTTAGACTTTCATGCTTATGCAACCAAAGTTGCAAAAGGAAACAAATAAAAGATAATGTAACACAGCTTTTAAAGTATGTTTGTCCTTTGGCCTTTACAGATAAATATCTGATGGACCGTAGGTGGACAGGGTAAGTCCATGTGTTACACTACTTCTGATTGTGTTTTCATTTCCAAGATACAATCTGTTCCCCTAAAGTGAAAGTTCAAATCTGTACTGAAGATGACTACAAATGCTTGTGACTAAAACCAGTTAATAAAATGTGTGTGTATATTACCCCAAAATGTCCGAATTAGTTAAACTAATGCATGCAAGAATGCTGGAATGCTAGGATGAAGGAACACTTTACTTCTAAGTGCCAGCAGCAACTAGTAGCTTTCTTTAAGATTAATTTTCACTCATGAATTTAATGCTGTGGAATGATGCCAGATCTGTTCCATCAATGTGATGGTTTCCCAAGCAATTCCCAAGATGGGCAGTGGGAGTGAAGGCTTTCCCCTTTTTTGACTCAACAGCATACTTGCACACAACTTTTATGGGACATCTTCATGGCTTACTGTGTTATTCCGTTTATCTCCTTGTCTGTTTTTTAGCTCCTCTTTAAAGATTAGCCATACTTCTGTGTAGTTTGACTACAGCCAAATAAAGGCAATGTAAATGAGAGGAAAGAATGCAAGTTTGTGCATGCGGTATAAGAAACAGGCTTAAGCAGCGATCCAGAGATTATCCTGGGGTGGGAAAGTACTTGAAACTTCCTCAGCAGAAGCTGTCTTGCTAATCAGCTCTGGCAAAGAGCCTCTCGATGGGATCCTGATATGCTTTAGCAGGATTGCCAAATAGAAAGGAGGAATGCTGTTTATTACTGTACCCAGGACTGTTAAACTTCTGCTGGAATTTGTGTACAATTCTGATTCTTAGAGTTTGGGAAGGATA
Source organism: Rhinoptilus africanus (assembly GCA_013400135.1). NCBI lineage: Eukaryota > Metazoa > Chordata > Aves > Charadriiformes > Glareolidae > Rhinoptilus > Rhinoptilus africanus. The sequence goes on along the minus strand of VXBO01003092.1, from coordinate 263,105 downwards.
TGGAAGTACTAGCGGTGAGTTCAGAAGAGGACCACAAAAACCAGTCCATGTTTAGAAAGGCTTTTCCGGAGAATGTGAGATTGCAGAGGTACTTATGCTTGGAATTGCTATTTGGCAGTTCGGTCTTCTCAGTTTTGTGGGCAAACGTCTAAGAGTGCAGTGACTGGAAGAAGCAGTGGCAAACTTCAGCCTTAGGAGACAGAGCTTACTAGCAGTATGGGTGACAACTTTGGGGCAGCTCTTCTGCGAACCTGGTACAGTAGTTATTGATATATTTAAGAGCACATGAAACATCTGTATAGAAACAATCTTTCACCCAGCTGCCTGGGGTGCAGACCAGGGTTGGTGCTCACAAGAAGCTCTTCTGGTTGTATGTATTGCCATGATTTTACTGTAAGGGAAAATGAGACTGGAAAATGAAAGGCCAGCTAAAAGCGGTCCATTTGGTATGTTTTATAGATGAAGGCACAAAACTTTTTTTGCACTGTAATAATTTGGTTTCCAAACAGCATCGTCAGAACCTGGCAAAGAAATGCATCTGTGGAAGAAATTAAGATCTGAAGTCATCCTAAGGCATGAGAGAAAGTGCATACTTATAACTCTGCATACTCTTATAACAATACTTAGGTGAGTTTTTCTAGAAGTTTTCTCAGAAAACTCTTATTTTGTTTTTCTAGGCGTTATGCCTAAGGAATAACTTATTCATGCTCACTCACAGCATGTGTATACTCATAGTTTCTGTATGCAGTGACGTGTAAGCTTGGGGAGGTGCACAAACCAACCTCACGTATATATGCTTTCTTTTGAAACATGTCCTCGCAGAAACTTCTGGGATTTTGAGAACAGGGATGGATGGATGCAAATTACAGTTTCCAAACATATAAGGCAGAATTCTTGTAGAAATTGTTTTGTACTGTGTTGTGGAAGAGCTTCCCTTCCTTTTTTACTGACTCTACAGGCAGAAGTTTTCATAGCCTCTTGCTGGATGCGGCTTTTCCTGGCCACATGCTGCTCAGTCCTTTGCGTTTGTAGTGGAGATCAAAAGCGTAGAAAAGTTCCTTTGAGCCACGGCCAGTAATGTTTACAAAAAAAAGCAATCATTCACTGAGACACTGGATGGCTCAGGAAGCTCCCCACGTTTGCCAGGGTGCTGGAAGCAGAGGGCTCAGATGAAGACTACAGGTCAGATTTGAAAGGTGTGGGGTAAGGTGTGCCTGCTGCCCTGTCCACATGGGGAATTGTTGATTGCTGTCAGTGTCACTATGCGAGTTGTTCACTTTTGAGTTATAGGCATCAAAAATATGTCCGAAATCATACCGAGTGGGATTTCTGAATTGTACTGAGGCCATCAATGACTTCCACAGCAATCAGTAAATGTGTTAACCATTTCTCTCTGGTTCTGTATAGTTTGGTGGACTGAGATCATTGGTGTGAAAAGTACCGACCCAGTACAGAACAAGGTCCTGATGACGTTAGCCACTTATATAAAGTGGGATTTTATTCCTTTCTGGTTATGTGACTACCAATGGGTTATAAAAAGTCTCTTTTTTTTGAGGGCCAAGTTGAGTTATCTTTTAAGCAGAGGCTTGGAATTGAGCAGTTGAATTGGAATAAGCCTTTGAAATAGTGAAAGTAGGATGGAACTGTCTCCAAAATCCTTAAATGCTGACACTGTAAATTGACTATATGTCACTGCCTTCCTATAGCCTGGTGAGGACAGAAGGTGGGAAGAGAAGCAGCTATATCATTGTAACAGAATTAAATGACTTAATCCTTGGGACGTGCTGAGATACCTGAACAAAGGCTCTTAAGTCTCATGTGTTTGTGGTTTTATTTTCAAACTTGGCAGTTTGAGAGTGTACATATGTGGAGGTCTCTGAATGGCACACAGAAGTGGCATTCCAGCCTGCTGCATGTAAATTCAGGGTTTTTGAAGAACATGAGAATAGAACAGCACACTCACTGAACAGAGGGACCTAGTCAGGTGGAGGAGTGAAACCATGAAGTTTATACTACTGGTTGACTAAAGAGATCCTGCAGGGCATATATGCCAGCATCACAAGCAGGATGCTGTTACACATGTTATAATACCTCAGTAAATATTATGTGAATAATGGGCATGGTCCAGCATCTCTCATTAGTCTTAAGAGCCTGATCAGTTGCAGGAGGAGGAAGACAAAGAATGGGTATGCTGGGTTTCCCTATAGAAGGCTTTTGATTTTTCTCCTTTGTAGAAATAGTGTCCCCTGTTAATACCTCTAAAACCAAGAGCAGCGATGATGAAAAATGCTGCTGTAACCATAGGTCTTAGAATATTTACCAATGAGTGGGTCCCTGATGCCCTAGTACAGTTGATTGGCATCTTAGAGCCAGCTGTACAAGGCTGGCAGCCTGGAAGCTGGTCTTCAGAGAAAAAGAGGGATTCGTCTTTAACATTGTATAGTGGCATGCAGCTTCTCATGGACAGAGGACAGAATGAAGACATGTTGATGAGAAATGAACAGTCGTTCGTGGAAATGCCTAGGTAGGCCAAGCGCTCTCAGTGGGCTACAGAGTAACTACGCTGTAAACTCAACAAGAAGTGGCAGCAGCTGGGGCAGTGTGTGCTCAAAAGACAGTAGGTTCCCAGCTTATTAAAGTTAAGAGCTTTAGGACTAGATGAAGACCTTCTAGTCAGAGAACATGGACCAAATGCACAAACATATTTCAGAACAGGTAAACTCTGGTTTACATCTGTAGATGAACATGTGATAAAATTCACAAATTGGCATGTTGCTTGAAACCTCCATTTAGGAACTGGCTCTGGTTATTTGAAAGTGGAATGTTAAGTTGGTTTCTGGATTAAACATTTGACAGAATTTGGAGGTGTATAATAGAAATCTGTGTATTCTCCCATATTATGTCATGTCATGTTAGGACAAGGAATGTTTTTACCATGAAACTACCATCGAAAGCAACAGAAATGAGCCTTGAATCCTGCTTGCCAGCTGAAGAAGTACTTAGGATCTCACCTGGCAATCTGTGGATTGTATAAAGACTTTTTGGTAAGACTATTGACAAAAGTGGAATCTTTTCAAATGAAACACTGAAATTATTAAATCAAAAGACGGCAAGCATAAATAACAGGAGAGACCCTCTGGATTTCTCTTTCCTTTGGGTGACCAAATTTCATGTGTTTTGAATTAATGAGATGAAGCATAAGGGGAAGGTACAAAAAGAGAGAGGAAATGTTTGACGTTGCTTCACCCAGTTGACTCTGCGAAAGCCCAGTGCAGTCCTTATGTTCTCTGCACAAGTGTTTTTACATTCTGACTTGTGTAAGAATAGCTTTTTGCTTTAGTATTTTTTTGCTTTCTGAATAAAAATTAAATACCAGCTACAGTGTTGTTATCCTTTTAAATGTTCTATGAATGAAGATGTCTACTTTGGGGAGGAAAGTTTCTTATTCATCAAGCACTATTGTGTTATGGGGTTTTTTTCCCATTAAGCACCTTATAATAAAAGACAAATCAGGTTTATTCAGGAGGAAGTGAAGTTTCACAACTGAGAAGAGATGAAAAGATCCTCCTCTGTCCACTCAAGAGGAACTGGGTACTTCTTTCTCAATGCTTCTTTCCCAACATGCCCAAGCCCTGCTGTGTTTGGAAATGGGATTCAGATTAAAAGTGACCTCTCTGTGATTTTTATGCCTTCAGAAGGAAGAAGTTATCTGTCTTGCAAATGGCATGTTCTTGCTACATCTGGCAAGAAGGCGGGAGAGTCAGCAAACAGTGGCTGTCACTTACGTCTTACTGTGAATTAGCATCTCATTTTTGGATTCAGTTTCCTGTTATCTGTCAAAACTTTCTTGTGTAACTTCAGTTCCTCCAGAAATAACTGTATCTCCTGAGTATCTCATGGTGAAGTGGTGGTTTCAACTTCCTTTTGACTGAGTTCCAGCTTAAGGGATAATGGATCTCTGTTCTCTTTGGTTGCTGCTCTCCCTGCTCATCTTCACAATCTTTTATTACTGAAATTGCGGAAAGTGGGTTTATTGCTCAGTGCATGCAATGGCCTCCTTCATGTCCGGGAGAATAGTTTCAAACGTTCGGTTGCTAGCTGTGTCACAGACCGTGTTCAATGCCAGTGCTGTCCAGTTCTATTCCTATTTCATCATTGTTTATACCTGATTGTGCTGTAAGCAATTCCATATAGAAACACATTATCATCCTTGTCCTGAGGGATCTTTTCAGGAAGTCAAGCAGGTGAAGTTGCAGAGGCAAAGCCATGCACCATGCAGAATGCTGTTGGTATATACTGTCAGAGAATGTACTTACTGTAGGTAGTTTCTCCAAATATGATTTTTTTTATGTCCTGGGCTGTTGAAGAATGAAAAAGAAAAAAAATCAAGTAAGATTTTTAGTAAAATTAAAGCAAATTCTCAGTTTACATTTGTAAACCCCTTTTACTTAGCTGCTGCAGATGATCTAAAAACATTTTAATTCCCATTTCCATACTTGCTTAAGTTAGATTTCTTCAGAAGACAGGAGTATCAAATTCTAATGTGCAGTTTTCTTTCAGAAGACATATTCTCTGGGAGATGAATATCTGAAACAGCTGTAACTTTCACATTCTGCTTATCTTTTCTAAATAAACACAAAGATGATTCAGTATATAATAGAAGAGATAGAAATCTATGTGCCTGTGCATATTTCTGTACGTGTAGGTGTATTTATTGATCACGACATACTTGGAAGTCTTTTACAACTGATCTGTCGGGGCAGATCGGATGAATTGTCAGTCCCTTTATGTTTTTCTTTGGAGTTGTTAAGATTATCAGATCTAATAGTGAAATAGTTTGGGAAATTACAGACTAATCTTTGGTCAACCATTCATTAAATAATTAATTGAAATAAACCAAAAAACCCCAAACAAACTCGTCTTTAAAGCCAAAAGCTGGGTACCAGTAGCATAGGGTGCATTTGCCCAGGGTAGAATTTGAAGATGGAGACACTAGCCATAATTTTGAGAGAATATGGGTACAAAATTCTGCGTTGTTAAGTGTTGGCAACACAGAACTTTCAGGCATTATTAATTGTTCTTCAGCTGAACATGTCAGCCAGTTCACATCTTGCCTTTTGTGATAGTTGCAGTCCTAGCATTAAAACATAAAGCTTTTTAATGAGATAGTAAAAAAACCCAACAACTTCCTAGGCCAATGAGTCCTGTGTCATGGTCTCTCAAAAAGCATGATGACCTTGAAATTTCTTTTTATGGATTAAATGTCAGAAACGGCATCCTTCTCAAACATAACACAGTAACAGATCAGGGTTGGGGTTGGTGGTAAGTTGTATGGGGTAAATGTTGCTGAAGGAGTGACTTGTATATCCTAAAGAATATGAGATCAGTGGATGATTTCTCTTAGTGGATGAAGGCCTTGGGGAGGAACCTTTAAAAGAGAAATAATATTAGAGGATAGAGCAATCAAAATAACCCTCCTAAAGGACCTTTCTATGTGATTAGGTCTATTTTTACTAGCCAATATAGAATCATAGAATGTGTTGGGTTGGAAGGGACATCTAAAGGGCATCTAATCCACCCCCCCTGCAGTAAGCAGGGATATCTTCAACTAGATCAGGTTGCTCAGAGCCTCATCAAGCAGTGTAGTATCAGGACTATCAGTTACACAAAGCTAGTGTAACATCAGCACATAACTTTTAAAGTAAAAGCCATAAAACTGCGTCACATACAAACATTTATCACTATAAAAGAATTAATCCTTTGTACATGCAGGCTATTGTTCTGCTTTGTTGGATTATAGATGTTGGTAATGATAGCACTTTTACCACTTTACAGTGTGTAATATTTGCATACGAATGATAGCTTGTATAAGTATCCATATTTTCTTCCTGGATTTGTCACTGTCATCTTTTTTTTTTCTGACTGCTTTTTGTTTGATTTTGTATCCTTAAATTTGTTCATTACAGAGAGTGTTTAAATAGAGATTGTTTCTGTTTAAACACGATGGTCTGATGATGGAGAACATTTTTGTTCTCTACTGCTATAGCAGACTCAATGTGTCCAATCACAAACCCCACCATATCATCTTCAAATAGATAATCTGTCCATCCTTTTAGGGCGCTGATTCAGCATTGAATGTTAGCAAATGTTTAAAAACAGTGTCTCTGCTGAAAAGACAAACCAACAAAAGTGATCCCTTAGGGATCTAAACTTCAGTTTTGAAATAAGTCAATATCATGTTGTGCAAAATGGCTGGAAGTTTTTTGTTGGACTTAGATAGAGTATTGTGTTTTTATGAGGGCTGATGAGGTCAAACCTCCAAATAATAATGGTTGTGATATAATGTCTTCATAGATATATTTGCCAGAGTAGTAAGAAGTCAGAGGGTAAAAATATTAAGGTTCATAAATACAGGTTTTGCTACCGCTGGCATTAGGTTGCTCTCTGTAAAACACTTTTCTCTCTGACTCTGCTTATCAAATACAAAATCAGGCCTGATATTACATTAATCCTGAGAAAGAAAAAAACAAAGAATCCTCCATACTGGAGTTTAATACACATTATCTTTTTCCCTTGCAGTTTCAGATTTTCAAATTAGCTAATAAGTTAGTCAAAATTCTAGAGTCCATCTTCTGGAAACAGAAAGGATAATTGAAAATGCTGACAGTGAGATGTAGGTAATGACTCTGGTGCTGCTTACAATTAACCCGTCATAACGATTGTAGATTCTGCATCCCAGTCAGAGTTTTTGTGTGAGGGGAAAAAATGAGGCAAAGCCCATTAAGGTCTCAAAAAAGTTAAAAAGTGATTTCTTTAATATACATGGTCTTCTGAGCACAAAGGGCAGAAAAGTCGGCAGAAAAGAATATATATATTGTGAACTGGGAAGAAATCGGTGCCTTTGAAATTGTATCCCTTGCTATGCCCTAAATCTGACTGCAGCTTTTAGCTTCCACCACATGTTTACATTGGAAATCTCTTTTTGTGCATATAGAGTTTGCTCTCTTATGAAATTATGTCTCAGGGGAAGGATAATTTAAAGCCATTTCCATTTGTTATGTCTGCACTGAACTAGGTTATTAGGGGCCGCTAATGCTGGATAAACTCAAAACCTACAACTGCCTTCATCTGTGGATTATAGAATCTGTCCAACAAATTGCACACTGATATTGCCAGAGTATGGGCAGTTTCATGTCATAGCCAGCACTGGGATCATTTTGTAGTGTAGCCCGCGTCAGGCTTGTGCTGATAATTGCAGGTGTGCATCTGACTTCACTTTAGGAAGGTTGAGTTTTTAAAGGTTAAGTCTGATGTTAGCCAATGTAATTTTAGGTCTCTAGGTTAGGAGCTCTTGCTGGACAGCCTTTGAGAAAACGCGGATTGTGTTTTTTGTAATTCTGGACCTAGGATTGTCTTATTTTGCAACTTTATAAGTTCAAGCACAGCGGTAGGCAGGGGACGAGTTGTAATCTGTGCTCGAGGAGTAGCCACAGATAGCACTGAAAGTTAGAGGCACATGGCTGAGGTTTTTCATCTTCTATGCTTGGGCAGGAGAATGATGGTGTAACAGTCTAACATTATTTTAGCTACGAATTACCATTCCTTCATTGCTTCAGACAATAGCCTAATGAATTGTATGGCTGGGAGCCAAGAATAGACCCGTTCATCTTCACCTGCTCCCCATTCACTCTCTGACCAACTGCTTCTGCTGCAGTGGTGAGCCTGATTGAGCACGCTCATGCTGGGATCGAGGATACAGGGGCTGGTGGTAGCCCACTTGAAAGACACTCATTCCTCCCTGTGAGTGTGTAATCCTAGCCTGTTGTTCCATTATTCTTATCAAGTCTGATAAGTTGAGATACCAATTATCTGCCATTTATAATTACAGGAGACATTCGGAAGATTTATAGATTTGTTGCAGATGTAAGTGGAAGCTTGTCTTAATCGCATATCTAAAATACTAGGCTGTGAACGTCATAAAACTTGTTTTCTGGAGAAAGTCTTCAGTGTTTCTTTTTGCTTACTTTGACTGGGAGATGGAAAAACAAACCCCTCCTTTGGTATGTCCCAGATGACTCCGTTGCACAGATGCATAAAGGTGAAAAAGAACAGAACAAAGTTATAATTCACAGACAGTATAAAATCTATATTGCTTAAAATTTCCCTGCCACGCTCTGATAACCCTAATTTTCTTAAAACAGTGGGTTTGCATCCACTGGATACCTGACTGTCTTAAGATGCCTTGGAAATTTTAGCTTATTATGATTAACCAGACCTAGAAGAAATTAAATAGCCTTCACAGTGGTTATTTCTGGAACTTTTAGAAGCTTGCATTGATTTTAGGGTGTTCGAATTTTACCTTATCCAAAAAGAGGTCAGAAGTTGCTTGACACATTCACAGAGATTACCTGTGAGTAAGGCATATAAATTCTGGTCTTTGTGATTCCAGAAATACTCTGTATGTGAAATATAGTAGGGTGGAAGAAGGCAGTACTAGTTTCATGTGCATAACAAGTTTTTTTGTCAGAGTGGTGGGGAAAAATAAATCCACCAATTTCCAATCAGTGCTCAGCCAGTGATTACCACTGATAGCAGAGAACTGATTTTTGTCTGACAGGTATGGCTGTTGAGTCTCTACTAAGTGCTGTTTGTGATGCGTGTTGGCTATGTTGTTTACTGTGGGGCACTCTTTCACGTCAGACAGCTCTGTCCTAACCCTCACTTGAACATCCACAAGAGAAATGGGGAGCTGCTCCAGAAAGTCAGCGTGGCTCCAGTGGGGCAGCTGTGGGGTTTCCCAGTGAGCAATGGTATGAAGGGGACCAGGAAGCATAAATCCAGCTACTTCTCTGGCTGTCAGCCACAAGCATTTGATGAGAGAAAGAAGTGAGTGAAGCCACGTATGTCTCCATCAGAACAAGGAGAAAGCTAGTTGGGAACTGTGATTGTGGTCTCAGTTTCCTTAGCTGCTCAATGGGAAAAACTACTATGCACTGTGCAGATACTGTATAGGCCTTTGTGTCATGAGGTGGGTGCTTTAGGTTAAAATCTCTGTAAATTCTCCCAAGACCTAGGCTTCATGTTCATTCCGTCCTTTATTCCTTCTACCTTTGAGCATATCCTTTGAATAATGCTCCGAGGAGGCCTGACTTGTCGATGATCTCAGCTATGCTAGATTTGTGTGTCTTGTTTGTTGATGTTAGTTTAACAACATTTTATGCAAAATTCTTGAAGAGTTTACATATTAATCATTGTGAAAGGGTAAGTAGCAATCAAATGGTAAACTATTTGCTTTTGTGTTTTGCTGTTTGTTTTGTTTTTTTTTTTTAAATTAGATTCCTGCTGGTTACTTTCCTTTACTTTTATAATCAGATGTTACCTCATATTCTTTGAATTTCTGCCTGTTTTGAAGGTAAAGGCAATTTTGACAGTAAAATTCAATGTTGCCTCCACTAGGGCCTAGTCGGGAGGAATTGTCATGCATTCCTCATACTATATCAGTAACAATCGCAACATTCAGTTCAACAGAAACCAGTTTCTTCCAATTATTTTGAAATTATATATTAAACCTTTTTGAGTTGGATTATATGAAATATAGAAATCAATATCAACTGTGATGTTTTCCTGTAAAAGAAATTTGAAAAACTCAGGAAAGGCAGGGATTTAAAATGAAATAGAAATGTACATAAAGTTCAGCTAGAAAGGAATATTTAGTCCAATTGTCTTATTACTGATAATTTTTAAGTTTTGAAAACAATTGCATATTCAACTTCTGAAAGTGTGTCTTTTTAGGAATCAAAATTGCAAATATATAAAGAACGCTCTGTTCTTAGATTCTTTTCTTTAGAGTCATTGTTTTCATTTGCTGGTATTTTAATCAGTCCAATACAAATAGTGTGGTATGTCCGTATAAACTTACACACTTAACTTTTGGCATTCCTCCGAGTAATAAACTGTGTTTGCTGAGGAAGGATAACCTAGATTGTGAAACCCAGGGACTGCTTTTTGTATAAGGATGCTGTGCACAATTTTGAACTTGCGTTCAAGGTAAAAGACTCAAGAAGTTAATGGAGGGAATTAATCTTCCCTCATACTCACTGGATAGAGATCACAGACTTGAGGTCTTGAGGAGACAGAATAAAAAGTTCTTCGCTGCTAGTGGCCATAAGGCCGAAATGCTTTTATTCTCTAGAGAGGCAGAACTCATCTGCAGCTTCCCCTCATTTAAACTCGAGACACTTCAGTTTCCTGTTTAGTTTGTATCTAAGTGTATTTTCTTTTAGATTGTAGATAGTTGTTTGTGTATTCTTTGCTAAGGGTTATTATTTTTTCCTTTAGCTTCTGGCTTGGGAATTGCCTGAACAGCGTTGCTTTATTGAAAAGGATTATGTGCTACCTTGGCTAGGGAATCCCAGAGGAAGCAGATACCATATGAAATCAAAACACAGTGTCTCCAGGTTGCCACTTGCTGAGTCTTTTAGCAGTGATCTACTTGAAGTAACCTTGTGGGAAAACAAAGTTTTAGTGGTTCTAAATATCTGCAGCACCACTCACAATGACAGAACAGGGAGAATCTGCGTTGCATTTAGTGGGATGATTGTAGTGAATCTTTGAGTCTGGCACCCTGCTGGTGATGCTGGTGGTATTTTATTCTTTTATTGGCTTGTCTGATGTCCTCCATCTGTCTGTAGACCAGCTTGAGTGAGCGTTTACATTCCTGTTGTGGCCTTCATCAGCTTTTTCTTAGTTCAGTAAAGCATCAGTGAGGCCATCTAAAATTTTCCTGAAGACATAAGTCTTCAAATTTGCCCTGGAACTCCTGGTGGAACCAGGAAAACCCCATTAACTAAACTGGCTCATCTCCTTCCTGGCTGCGAGAAAAGAGGCTGTGCTCCTTTCCAGTCAAGTTAAAGCCTCCCATTTCTGCTGGTATGTCACTTCTAGTGGATCTTTCTAGTGTACTAGTTCTTTTGAGCTCTGCATTTCTTTTCTAGAAGAGAAAAACCATCCCGGTAGAATCCTGTTTTCATGGCTCATGTAGCCATTTCTTATGGAAGCTTTGCGGACAGGAATGGCAAAGATTGCGACGTGCATTGTGAGTTATTCTTTCCAAAAAGGAAAGAAGCCGAAGGAATGTCTCATGGGTCTGTGTTTCAAAATACAACAAGTAAGTGTACTGTCGTTACTAGGCTATGATCAGGAGGAGGAGGAACTAGGCAGTTGCTTCTCATTGAGGTACACTTTTTTGCCTTTTCAAGTCTAGCGCTGTGGTGTTCAAGCTCACCTGCTCCTCCTGGGCTAGCTGAGTCACAAACCAGTGCAAGAACACAGGAATCTTGGCCAGCACATGTCTCAGTTTGACTCCTTATGAGGCACACCATATATGTCAGCGTCGAATTCATTTCTAGAGAAATGAGTGGGTCTTTTTCTTGTGACAAACTAACATTTGCATGTATTATTATATTTTACACAGCTTGTAATTGTCAGCAACAGCTCTGTGCAGGCCAGCAGTAGGGAAAGGCCTCTACAAAGCTAAAGTGAATTATGGAGAGAAGCTCGTGCAATCTATTAAACCTCTAAGCACGTGCTATCACACAAATGTTCATACTGGAAAGTGCCCTCTATTCACAAGTACTCTATTCCTAGGAAAAAATTGTCATCCTTTCTTGAATTGCCTAACTTTGCTTTATAGTAGATATGAACTAGCATTTTACTGTGTTTCTGCGTATGCTGGTGAGAAAAGGAGGATGTAGGTACATGAGGCCAAAAGAACAGGAGACAGAAGAAGAAAGAAAATTGACGTCAGCCCTTTTGAAAGTTGAAAGTTTGCTTTCAGTATATCAAGCCCAGTATATTGACCCAGGATGGGGAGAGCTGCAGACTATAAACCTAGTTTCTCAAAAAACATGCCTCTCTTAATCCTCTGCATCCGCTGAGGGCCTCTTAGTATTGTTGTCGAAGGTCTGTTTTCCAGAGTGATTTGATTCCCATAGCCATGGGCAAAGGCACCCAAGCAGCTCTTGTTTGATTAAAAAGCTGAATTGTTTGCTGGTGACTGTAAACACAAACAGCTGCTTTCTGAAACCACACAAAAATGAGAGCCAGACTGGTACTTCTGCTGCAGGACAGAGTTTTAAACAACTCACTAGCTATCTGGGAATACTTTCTTTGGGAAATAATTGAGATGGATGTTAATAAATGCAGAATGAAATGTGTGTGTATTTAGTTCCCCTTCACTCTTCCCTGCTTATTTCTGATGCAGGCTGATCAGAGCAGAACAAAGGCGACTTAGCTTGCTTCCGGCAGTAATATTTACAGGAACTTGAAAATAGCAGAACCTTACAGGATCAGTCAATGCTGCCTATTTTCTCTTTGGCAGTGACCTTGTTTGTATTTGTCCAGGGAAAGAGAGAAGGCATGGTGTTGGGGATCTTATGGTGTCCTTACTGCACTGAAATGATTCTCCTTAGGTTGGTTTTGTTGATTTTTATGATTGTGCTTCTCTACCTGCAGAGTACAGGAGCAGCATGTAACTGTGTTCAGGGATGTGGTCTCCTGGGCATCAATGTTTGTATTTAATCTATTGTATTGTTCTTTGAAACTAGGTATTCCGAAAGTTATTTTAATTAACTTTGGCATATGTAGGTGCTTACTGAAAGGACCATCAGCAACATAAATAGAAAGCATTAGGCAATTCCCTACCTGAGACTATTAAAACCGAAAGGTTGTGAACAATCCTGTTTATTAGTTCATTACTTTCTGTTCACGTGGTTTGTTTTCATTTCACTCTGAACAGAGAGTGAAAACCACTCTCTATTGTGTAATTATTGTTTGCCAAAAACAGGGAACGTGAAAAGCTGTACATAAAGCCAAATTTTATTACAGAAGTTTAACTTCCCATTTCTCAGACACTAACTCTGACCTCTTTACCATGATTGGCTTCCCAAGCTTCCAGATACAGCCCATGTGTGTAGTGACACTTATGCATTTATTATACATTACCTATAGATACTGCTTACATCTGCACCCAAGTCCTTTTCGGAAGGATTCTGAAATGATAGGAGTATGCAGCTGGAGACCTTGCTTCTGTACGTGACTTTACCATCAACTTGCTGAAGGACTTAAGCAAGGTTGGAAAGTTTTTTTACACAATTACATTGAACAGTGCGTAATCCTGTTATGAGGAATAACAAATGTCGGTACAAATCTGTGCTGCATTGTGGATTTTGCTCTCCCCTGAATGACTGTGAGAGTTAGGGCTGTTGAGGGCTCTTCCAGATTTTACCTTCCTTATTACTTGACTCTGTGTCCTGGGAAGCATTTTACTACTTTTAATCCAAGCTTTGTTGACTTGAATGTGTTTAGCCCTTGACCAACACCAGGCAGTGCTTCTTTCCCCATCTCCATTTTTCACTTTGCAGGGTAACCTGTGGGTTATAACTACCCGAAAGCTGTCTTTCTGCTGATTCTCCTTTTATGTGCACTGGGGATAATGCGTCTGGTCTTGAGAGACCACAAGACTTGATTCATTGATGTTGTAAGAACTGTCAAAACCTTGTGACAGAGGCGGAAAATTTTGTTGACATTGGAAAGAGAGGTGGCTAGAGCTGTAGTCTGGGTTCCAGCTGTTCCAGGGGTATTTCTGTTAACTAAAAAGGGATTCAGAACCTTATATTGAGCTGTTTTTATGAATTTAAATAATTGAGAACAGTTTTTGTTTAGTTCTGGGTATTTCCTGAATGTGTTTGCAAGTCAGACAGTATAGTGCTGGGCTTAAAAACCTGGCTCCAGTTTGAGATGTATTAAGCAAAATAACTAAAGATAATTTATCATGGAAAGATTTATTAACTTTTGAAAATGTTCATGTTACAATATATATTGCTGTTAGGAACACAGCTATATACTTTTTCATTTAAAATATCATGTATTTCAGAGTTGTCTATTGAAAAAAACCCCTTACTCTGCATATGAAGTTATCTCCGTGTGCTACCAAAGTGTCTGAGCATCTCCTAAATATTTAAATACAGAAATAATGATAGCGATAGTACTCTCTTCTTTTTCAGGCTGTAAAGAAGATAGTTCAGAAGTTGTTTACTGTGTGAACTTTCTGGTGTCATGGTTAGAGGTTTTGAAATAATTGAGGGAAAGATAAGTTGAATGTCGCCCATAGTTTTGAACACAGTTATACCCATGCTATTCTCTATTGGTCCAGCGCAGCCAGGAGCATCCTCTTTAGCCCTGGCAGCCTGATCTGACTGTAGGCACAGCAGAGAGACGATTACTCACTCAGTGTTGACTGATCGCCAGATACCAAGGCAGAAATCTTGAACCAAATGCTGAGTGGAAAACACAATTTTGTGTTAATGAGTTAAGAGAAATTTATAATCCTGAACCAATGGACTTCACAAAAACGCTCGATTTCATTTCTTGGTAAAAAGTAATTTAGCCTGGAGGTCACAAATAGCAGTCTTGCTCTCCAGAGCAATGTTGAATATACTAGAGGATGGTCTGTTTAGGTGAAAAAGACTGAAGATTGATCAAATGACTGGAAGGACGGTTATGAGGAGCAAGCAAAAAGGAAGGGAAGACCGGAAAGAAAGAAATGAGGGCATTTTGTCTTCAAAGTGACTCATCAGGCTTTGGGGAGTGCATGTGCTTGGGTACTGTTTAACTCACTTTTGCTCCTACCAGCATCTCTCATAACCAGAATCTCAGTAATGGACATGGGATAAGCATCAGCAAGAGATACTTTTTCCTTTGTGTGCTATGCCCATCCTTCTTTCTCTCCCTTTTCCTCAGCGCCTCATTTACTTCTTGTTGATTTCTCTGGTTTTTGATCCTTGTCTACCCTTCTTCCAAGTGAAGCAGGATTTAATTTTTTAATTTTTTTTAACCTTATTAATGGTGTGAAAAAGTGCAAATCAAAAGCAGGAGGTCTGGAGCACACCTTCAACCATTAAGCTCGAGTAACCAGCCAGGTGGGAAGGTTGTCTTACTCTCTCCACTGAGATTCTACTTTTGTTGCTGACCGGGCTGCAGCCGGAGCTGGAGGGAGGCATGAGAAACACCTCCGTGCTGTGTGCAGGGATGGCACAGTGGGGATGGCGTTGGAAGACGGGACATGGAGGACGCTGGCCCTCCCACAAAACCCCTTTGCCCTCCCCCTTCCTTGTCTTTTGCAGTTGCACACAGCGCTGTGGCTCGGAGGTCATTTGTTTCCCACAGCTTCACAGAACACAGTAGCAGAAAGGGAGACAATGGTCCCTTAGAAGGGGCGATGTGAGGCCTTCTTTCATCTCTAATAAGCCCCTTCACTTGCACTGTGAAGCCTGTTGTGTGTGTGTGTGTGCAGTTCCAGTGTGAACTGCTCTGCAGCTTCCATTGATGTAAAGCATCCAGGTTTTTTGTTTTGTATTTCAAATGGCCAACTCTTGGCATGTTCCAGCCTGAGGTGGGTTTTCTGTTCAGTGCAAGCACGTCAGGAGATATCCCTTCTCCTTGTCATACAGCTATTAAAATCTAGGGCCCATCTGGTCAACGTCGGTCGGCAGAAGGACTGAACACGGAAAGCAAGGAGAGGAGGGGGGTAAATATCCTTAGCTTCCCTCTGGCAAGCACAGGCTCTGCCTGTGTCTCTGCTTGGGTATCTTTGCTGACTGAGCGTGTCAGGAGAGCTCTGTCGGAACAACCACCCTGGCAAAGCAAACGACTGTCCTTCTGAAGAATTTGCAAGCAAAAATGTGATTCTAAAACTTTTTCTTCTCCGCTACTCTGCTCTAATGAGCTGGAAAGGAAAGGGAATAAACAATATCATGAAATTGTAAGGTGCAGGAGTTTGGAGCAGTGGTCAGTCTAGTCTGGGATACCATTTTTACTAGTATCTTCTGACCGATCCTTTGAAATCCCACCCCTTGGCCACCCTCTAAGTCTGGAGAACTTTCCTTCCTACATGAAATAGGAAGTTTTAAGCGGCCTTCTGCGCAGCAGTGAGTTTATGCTCCAAGGCAGGAAACCAGATCTCTCCTGTCTTGGTAGGCTCAGAGAAAGAAAGTAGGTTGATGTTGGTCATGAATTTTTCCCTGCTCTCTGCCCTCTTTCAAAGCCCACATTTAGCCTGGATTGCCTCTTGCTACAGTTGATTCAAATGTCTCTCTCTGAGGCCCCTTTCGAGCTCAGCATGGGCTTATCTTAGGAAATGGCTTTGGTAGTGCAGGGCCACTAAAGCTTTGTGTCTTTCTCCCTCATTTCTGTATCGTGCAGCCTCATGTTCCACTCCAGCGTCTCTGGACATTGTAATGGTCCTAGAATGAACCTTCTGCTTAACCTTCAGACCTGGCCTGGCATTCCTTAAACAGGTTATCTGCTTAACGTACCACAGCCTGGAAAAGACATCAAAGTATGTAAAGAAATGGTTATGCAAAATTGGCAGACTCTGATTTCAGCTAGAATCTACTGTGTGTTTTCCAACCTAGAATAAGTATTGTTCTGCCTGTTGGAATGTTATATTGGGCATTTCACTGACTTTGCCTCTGACTGAGCAATTTTGAGCAAAGGTTGAAAACCATTTTCTCAACAACATGAAACTGTGAAAGTAACTGAGCAGTTTCTTAGCCTGTTTCAGGTTGAATCAAATGAGATGATTCCAGGCAATGCAACTGGTCAGTTAGAGATTTCTTGGCATTTATAAGTTCTCCTGCTGAGGGCCAGTGTACAAACCCATTTTTTATCACTATCCAGATGGGAATGAACCACTTTTTTGGAGGTTCCAAATATGCGAGGTAGAGCAAGGGTTAAATTGCCCTCAGAACAATGTTTAGCTCATTCGATCAGCTTTTTAGTTCAACTTGATCAATTGCTTTGGCAACTGGGAATTTTAGAGAATAATAAAGCTTAAACTTCACTGAAAAGGAAGAAAGGGACAGTCCTTGGGGAAAGATGTCTTCCTGCTCTCTCATAAAAATGAATGTCCATCATTAGTTACTTTCAGACAGGTAGAGGACACTGATGGATAGATGCAGGTAGCATGCATATGTGTAAGTGTTTGCATGTCTTCTGTTTTGGTGGAGGTGGGATGAGAGGTGATGCGTAACAGCTGAATTGTGTTTGAGCTGGAGGAAGGGTGCTATCTTTAAGACAAATGACATTTTTCTCTCCAAACATATTTTGAGCTGCCCTGGACTCGCGAGTAAGATGCCACAGTGACTGGATTGTAACTTGTTGTCTAGTTTCACTGTGGTATCTAAACAATCTCCCTTTCTTCTGCTCAAATGCTGTTGCATAACTTCTTGCAGCAAGTGTTGTCTCCTGGAACGTATCACTTGACCTTGTTGCTTGCCTGAGCAGCAGAACACCAAAATGAAATACAGTAGCTTCATTAAGGAATGCTGTTACGGAAGTGTCGTGGTTTGGGCTGGACTGAGCACCGAAACAACTGACAGATGTTCTCCCCCACCTCTCTCTGCAAGGAGAGAGGCCTCTGGTTATTTCACAACTAAACGGCTTGTGAACTTGAAGCACGTACCTCTTTCACAGAAGGAAAGAGAATAAAAAAGGGACAATAAACCTCCAGTCTTTCGAATCTATTGATAGCTGGGGTTGCAGAGCTCAACTAATAAGGATTTTTAAATTGCTGTGGCTTATACCATCTTTCTTCCAAAGTAAAAGACCATGCAAGTTTCGTGCCGGCTGAGCATGGGCTACTTCTGCAGCAGTCACCGTCATGCCAGCCTAACCTCTCTATATGTTTGCAAAACACGCAGCAGTGAACTAAATTTAATATGGCCTCTAAAACGTGAAATAATACTAAAAAATTCCCAGTAATAATGAGGTTTAGATTCAGTAAATCAGTAAAAAGTAACTAATTTGTTGCCTCAATCCCTGCCTGAACTTTCTGAAGTTTCTAATGTTGCCTACATTAAGTAGGAATCTAAATGGGTCTCCTCTTGGTTTTGGCAGATTCCATGGCCTTGTTTGAATGACACAGAGTCATTGGTAGAACAGTGTTTTTTGGCCATGTACTTTTTTAAAAGGGCAATTCTCAGGGCTGGGTAATTAAATCACAATTTTAACTTTTCTGTGGCTTATTAAAAGTACGTAAGAAGTCAATTAATAAAGTCAGGGTGTAAGCGGACCTCAGGCAGCCTCCAACTGTGAAGTTTTACTCACAAGAGCATTGGGACAAAAAACCAGGTTTCTTCTGAGTGCTGGAGGGGCCTTTTTGGCTGTATGCTGCATTCCTTGGCTTTCTCTGGTGTCCAGGCTGAGTCCTTGGCTGTATGGGTGAAGTCAATATAGTGAAGGTGTGAGGTGCTTCTGTGAACTAGCAGGGAGAACATCCAGAAGTGGGGAAAGATTAATTGTATTTTGTTTTCAAATTCTGATGTGTGAACTAGACCTGTGAAAAGGTTTTTAATAATTTTACCAGTAAAACAAGCATTCCATCTGAGAAGACAGGTTATTGTTTGCTTTTTAGGTGAAGTGAGGAAGTAGTCTTGAAACTGGAGGACCTCCCGTGAGAACATTTGTCCTTGTGGAGAAGTATTTAGTGATGATGTTCTAGGGCTTCTGACTGATCTCCACAGCCGCGTTAAAGCACAAAAAGCTCCTTCTACAGCATTCAGAGCTGATAAAGGAGGACTATAAAAACTTCCGCAGAGGATTTTACAGAACGTGATCTGCACAGTGTAATAAAAAATTATCAGAAACTTCTGAAAAACTATTTATTGTGTACGGAGGACAGGTGCAGTACATAAATATGTCACTGTTTTTTCCTGTATGAAGTTTTAGCATGCTAGCATCTTTTCCAGAGAAGGAAACCATAAGAGTTGCTTAGAGCTGTCTCTAAACTATGCAGTCTCACCTGAGAGACCTTTGGACCTTTCTTTGCATAGATGAGAGGTAAGAGATGTGACGCCTTGTGGATCAGTACTCAGTTCATTTTTGCAGTAGTATTATTCTATCCCAGTCCAATTTTCAAATATTTAAAATCTGCTGGTTTAATGGTGCTGTAAAGTCTATCCTGTGGCTTCCTCACACCACCCAGAGTGCAGCAGGCTCATTGCTTTATGCTGCCCTGTCTCCTTCTCACGATGCTTTGCCAGATCCCGCCAGTTTGCCGTTCCCTGCTGTCGCAGAGCTCAGCTCTCCCCACCCTGCTCCGCTTCCTGCCACTGACCCCGTTTCAGTCTTGGCTCCCCTTTCTAATTATTTTTTTTCTCTCCTCCCCTCCTCCCTTGCCATTGGCGTATCTTCTTCCTTAAGCCATCCAAAAATAAAGTAAGTGGATGTTTTTGCGAAATACACATTCCTAGGTAACTGGCTATTAGCTATACCATGGAGAGCAATGAGATGTTCACAGTGCAAAGATAAATGTCAATTTGAATACTTTTAAAACTCGGTTACAAAGGGGAAAAATCCAAAAACCTGTTTTTGATGCGAGGGCTTCAGATACACTTGGGGCAACTTAATCACAGAGCAGTGACTTAATTTCTTTTTTCGCTTTATGCATTGGGCTGGCATCTACAGACAAACAAAATCCTCCAGTTAGGGTGTTTTCCATCTAATCCATTCAACAGTCCCCTTCACTGTGGACATGTTTATTCTGAGCAGGGTGCATGATTCATCACCCCTGGGAGATGAGGCAAGGTTTGGTGCTGATCTCAGACAATTTATCTCCCCCTTCCTCGCCCCCACCCCCCTGCCCCGAATGCATGAAGCAGTTTTGTACTAGGAAATAACATCATGGATAAAATCTTTTAAGGAGAACATCCACCACATTATGGCAGGGAAAGTAATAGAGATTTTTTACTGTTGGGTAATAGTGAAGTCAATTTATTAAAAGCTATTTTGGACAAGGCAGCAGGCACAATAGGCACTGAGAAGCGTTACTTTGGCATGGAACCTTACTGAAGCTAAGAAGAAGTTGTCTTGTCCTGGCTGGGAGTGAGAGAGCTGCAGAAAAAGGGTGAGGGTACTACTACAAGCATCTGAAAATCCAGTCATACTTCAGATCCCTTGAGGCTGAAGTTTCTTCACCTGTGGGAACTAGCTGCATAAGACGAATCTAAATTGTCATTTTTGAAAGAATTGTAGCTCTTTACCTTGTGGAGAGAGCGGGATGTAATTTTCAGCTGGGAAAATTGACAGACACAACAGATTTCCCTACTGTACTGGAACAGGTGGGACTTACAAGTCCCACACATGTATATTTGATGTGACATTAATCAAATAAATGAAGCATATAAAAAGAATGGATAGTCAAGTCATTAACATTCCTGTCTGTTGTCCAGTACTGTCCAGTATTAAAGGGAAATAGTTATAGCTGAGTTGATAAATATTTATTTCAGTGGTTTGCTCAAATGAAGAACATGTGCATCCCAAGCAACACATTCTTCCAAGCCAATGCTGAAATGGTGCTTGTCCTCCACGGTGAGCCACTGCTGCTAGATATGCTGGCTTTAACATGGAAAGCAGAACTGAGATACAAGAACCTTTAAATCATTTAAGAACTCATGCTAGCAAAAGAAAAGCAGCGTGTTAATTCCATTAGTGTGGCAAAACTCCCAAGACTGTGGGATGTGTTTGCCAGAAAACCCAAAAGGTACAGACTTTGCTTGTGTGTTGGAATTCGTTGTAAACTCAGTTAATCTGAGGCCTTACTACAGTGTGCTTAGAGCAGTCTCTGATTTTATGGCTTCATTTGATAGTGATTCTATTTGGATGAAACTGTGTTTTTCAAAAGAGCTTTGGTTTAGGTTTTCCAGGATGTTTTTGCATCTGTTACTTTAAAAGATAAATCCAGAAACAGCAGCAATGTAGCACAAGTGCCTGCCTTGTAGTTACACACGTAAAAAACCCAAAGAACCCAACAAAACAAAACAAAAAAAAAACCAGAAAACCAACCCCCCAAAAAAACCACCCTAAAACTCCAAACCAGACCTAATGCACCCCTCAAAACCTCAAAGCTTCTGACTGTTATAACAGATGGCTAGTAATCACACTATATTGTTGTAAATGCCCTGCTATAACCAAGATTTTGCTGATTTTTAGGGTGGGTACTCAGTGTAACAAGTCACCCCTGGGACGGAGTTCAGAGGGTGGTTCTGCAGGCATACATTCTGGTTTTTCTGCTGGGCAGATGTGAGTCGTTGAAAACAGTTTGATTCACTTCTTACTCCAAGCTGCTGAACAGTGCAGCTGTAGAGGTGCGGAGCAGGGATTGCAGCCTGGCCTCAAGGTGCAGCGCTCAAAGAAGTGAATTGTGTGCTACAGAGAGCGCGTGAAAGAACTTTATGCACCAACTGTTAGAGTAGTCAGTTTTGCTTAATGTTCATCGTTCTTGTTTTCAAATAAACTTTGGGTCAGAATACATAAAATCTGAAATATGCATCTGCTTAAAGATGAGATTAAAGATGGAGCTGTGAAACAAATTGACTTTAAACAAAAATCATAAAATTTAAAGCAGTTAAGCATTAATGCAGTTACAGAGAATCATGGTTATTAGCTGGCTATTTTTAGAAAACAATTATTAAGATTTAAGACCACTGGTATGAATACCAGTGCTTTGTTGTGGGAGAAAACAAGATTCAATATTTTCCATCGATGTATCTCATTTATGTAGAATAAAATGGAATAGACTATTTCAGTTGGAAAGGACCTACAACAATAATCTAGTCAACTGCCTGACCAATTCAGGGCTGACCAAGTTAAAGCATGTTGTTAAGGACATGGTCCAAATGTGTCTTAAACTCCTTGGGGCTTGGTGCTTTGACCACCTCTTTAGAAGCTTGTTCCAGTGTCTGACCACCCTCTCAGTAAAGAAATGCTTCCTAATGTCCAATCTAAACCTCCTCTGGTGCAGCTTTGAACCATTCCCACATATCCTACCATTGTGTACCAGGGAGAAGAGCTCAGCACCTCCCTCTCCAATTCCCCTCCTCAGGAAGCTCTGGAGAGCACGGAGGTCACCCCTCAGCCTCCTTTTCTCCAAACTAGACAAGCCCAAAGTCCTCAGCCGCTCCTTATAGGACATTCCTTCCAGCCCTTTCACCAGCTTTGTTGTCTTCCTCTGGAAACATTCAAGGACCTTCACATCCTTCTTAAATTGTAAGGCCTAGAACTGCACACAGTGTTTAAGGTGAAGCCACATCAATGCTAAATACAGTGGGATAATCACCTCTCTTGGTCATACTCTCTTTGATGCACCCCAGGATGTGATTTGCTCTCTGGCTGCCGGGGCTCACTGCTGATTTCTGTTGAGCCTGCTGTCAGCGTGCTCCCCCAGATCCCTTTCTGCAGGGCTGCTCTCCATATGCTCCTCCCACAATTTATACTGTGTTACTCCATCCCAGTTGCAGGATCCAGCATTTGGACTTGTTAAATTTCATCCCATTAATCATTGCTTAATGCTCCAATCTATCTAGATTCCCCTGCAAGGCCTCCTGTCCCTCAAGAGATTCAACAGTACCTCCTAGTTTGGTATCAACAGCAAATTTGCTAATGGTGTGTTCAACTACTGCATCCGGATCATTGATAAATATCTTGAACAGGACTGGCCCTAGAATTGAACCCTGAGGAACACTGCTGGTGACTGATTGCCAGCCAGACATAGCCTCATTCGCTACAACCCTTTAAGCCCTGTCCTTCAGGCAGTTCTTCACCCAAAACCATGAACGCAGTCATCCCACAGTTGGACAACTTGTCCATAAGGATGCTGTGAGGGACAATATCAAAAGCCTTACTAAAATCCAGAAAAACTGCATCCACTGCCTTCATCCAGAGGTGGGTGACCTTATCATAGAAGGGTATCACATGAGTTAAACTGGACTTCCCTTTTGTGAACCCATGTTGACTGTGCCTAATAATGTGTATGATGTTGAAGCTGGCACCAAATTTAGAATGGAAAGGAACTGGAGTCTTCCATTCTGAGGTCTTTGTCCACATTGATATAAATATTAACATTAGCTATGTGATGTGTTTTGAGTTTGATATGTCGCTGTGTTTGGCCTGAAAGCACTCATTTTTACAAGAGAAATGAGTAAGTGTGTACATATCTCACTGCAGAAATCTGTGCAGTAAATGAAGTCATATTTCTCCTTGCTTGTTTCTGAAGGTGGTGAGCTCACAGTTGCAGACAATGAGACAACGGCCTGAATGCGTTAGGGTTGTGCTAGAAAAACTGGCTATTGTTTCCTTTCTTTTTTCCATGGATTTTTTTTTCCGTGAGGAAGGAAAAAACCTGACAGTATAATGGCTAGAATAATTCGGCTCTTTTGCAGCCAATACGTACCTTAGTCTCTAACGTTATATTCCAAATTGATTTATACATTATGTGTATTTTGCTTTGGATATGATAACACATTTGTGGTCTGACAAAGTCCTTTACAGTCCCATATTTACTCTTCCCTCTCTGTTTGAACTGAGAAAATACCATACAGCTTTGTTAACCAAACTCAGGACTGCTGCTCTGTGTGTGCAAGGGGAAGACTAAAGCTGGTGTATGTTGCAATGTAATGGCAACGTCCTGATGCAATGCTGCGTCGGCTCCCTGCCTTTACACTAGGGTCTATGAGGTGCAGATGAGGACTGACCATGGCGTTCATGGTAGTCTCCATTCTGTAAACAAGAGTCTAACAGTGACTGTGAACTTAGAAACTCAAAGCAAAATATGTTTTATTATTGTAGGTTTAACCCCGCAGTAATGCACTGGATACCACACTAATGAAATTAGAAGTATTACTGTCATTTGAAAACTGTTTCTGTAACTTCTGTAATTTCATCAAAGTTGCAATGGTTACTGCTTAAATAAGTCACTACATTTGAAGAGAAAAACTGAAGAAGCCAATGGAGAATGACCAGCTTCAATTTTTCACGAGTCTATTCTTGCTATAGTTAGCTCTGAGTGTTAACTGACAAATGACCATGGTGCCTCTGTCTCTAATGTTGCCGTATCTTGTAAATAAAGTAGAATTGGGCTGAAACCAGCATGATAAACTTTTGTTGGGCACAGAATAGCATTGGTTGTTCAGTAAGAATCTTATTTCCTGCTAGATTAGCATTGAGACAGTTGCTGGGAGTGACATAAAGAGGCACTGTTTTTGTGTAAATGCTGTCTTTCACATGAAGCATGAGTCTGTTATTTTCACTATTTGAACTCATTGAAATTCCTATGGCACTTCTCACAAGAGATAGGATATAACACATCTTGGCTAAATTCAAGACCTTGATTATACAAGCCCAGCCTTTATTTTAGCATAGTCAAGTAATCTATTTTTCTTTGGCAGTGCTTGCCTTTAAAATAAGGATTATACTAACCTTGCCTGGCAAGATCCCAGGAAACGTTCTAGATGTGGTAAGGTTTGTTGGTATCCCTGCAGAATTTGTGCACCTTATGTTATCTTTGGCACCATAACCTTTGAATGGCAACTAATGAGCCATTTTGAGCCATAGCTGTCCCTATATTGCATGTACAAAATATGCCCACATTTCGGGTTAAGTACCATGGGAATAATAGTAGTAGCTACCCATTCTTTCTAAAGTACTCCAGAGGTGTGTTGTGTCCGTACATAAACATAACGGTTGATAAATTTGTCAGAGATGCAATACTGCCATCATCCAACTTCTGACAGACCTTTGATAATGTAAATTTGTATTGCAGATTGCCTCTTCCTTCTTGAAAGTAATTTGGTGGTAGCATTAGAGGCCATTGTGCACTAATCCCAGTGCCAGCCATGATGAGATGTTAGAGTATGGAGACTGGTCAGATGACAGGGAAGACAGTTCTGTGGTAGTTTCCCAAACAAAATGTTACGGCACGACTCCAGGTGAGAATGGAAATTTTATAGAGGGGAAAAGGGAAGCACAATTGAGAAGCAGTTGATGGGCTTTCCAGTAAAGGATTAAGCCTGTGGTTCTTTGTAATAGGAGTGGCTGGTAAATTATATTTCTGTTGTGCAATAATTCCCAAGTTTTCAGAAAATCTTTCTAATTGGAGTGGAAATACAAAAATTTAAGTGTCTGCTTGGAATTGCAACATATTGTTTGAAAAAATGTGAATGTGGATGTCCTCCCCCATTCTTAGGTCTCCTGAGCTGTTCCCTCGGAAGCGCTGGGTGCTTGGTCCAAAGCTGTCCTTCGGGCAGGCTGCCAGAGGGTGGGCTGGAAAGCAGCAGGGCTCTGCGGGAAATCTGCTTGGCAGGTATCAACGTGGCCTGCGGCTGTAGGAAGATTTACTGGCATGTACGTGTTTCCACAAAACACTTAGTCTTTAGAAGATTTATTTTAATACCATAAGATTTCTTTTAAAAACGGATTTTAAAAATAAGGTTTGGTTGTGTTTGGTTTTTTCTTTTTTTTTTTTTTTGACTAGCTTTGGTTGGGAAATATTATCAGTATAGGCGGTGTTGGAGTGTGGGGTATAAAAGTTGTTCGTTTGATTCAGTGGGTATGACTGTAGGTTAGCCATGGCTACAAGCTGTTGATGTGCTTCTGTTCACCAGAAATGGCTGGAAACTACAGATGTAAAACTGTTTATGTGACTAGACCCAAATCTGCCACCAAAGATGTCCCTACAAATCCTACTGCCTGCTGGAACAGCTGGGTGCGTGTACCTGTCCACGGGTGGAAATTAGCTGTAATGCAAGTCCGCAGTTAGCAGCAAAGCTTTGAATCCAAATATCCCACTTTCGTAAAATGAGCAAGTACAAGAGAGTGCTTTCATTTTCTGGCTTTTGGTGCATGAGCTGTTGCTTTAACAACAAATTATTTTTAATTAAGTTGGAAAGGTTAATTTCTTGAGCTCTTAACAAATTCTGCCTCGTGTTTCCGTAGTAGCTTGATATTTTTGACTGTGTGACTTGGGAAGTGCATGGTGAAATAGTTACATGGCCTCATTTTTGAGCTGACCACATGCTATGAGCTTTCTTTTACCTCTGTTGATGATACTAGCAAGGTCAAAATTTAAACCTGCATATTTATTGTTTCAGAGTAATTCATATTTTCAGTTTCAGAGTAAGTTATGGAAATCCTGTTACTCATTTGCAGAACCAGTTGTTTAATTTCATATGATTAATTTTCATTTAATAATTTTTAAAAATTTTTTTGAGGATTAGTCTTCCTCCTCAAAAAATTTTTAGACCAGTCCATTCTGGTTATCTAGTTTGAGCCATTATAAATCTCTTCTAGTAATTTCTTTGGCTGGGAGAGTTGAAGCACATCCATTAGAACCAATATAAAAGACTTTAAAGAATCTTTGACCTGCGGTGGGTACCAGGTATCTGGACATTCCTCATTTCTGGCTGAAGGCTTTGATTGTCTAAACAGATACTAACGTGCAAAAAGATTCTCATCATGTGCACCTCCATTGGCAGTAATGGAGAAATAGAAAGTTGTCATGATCAATATCCAGGAGGCACCTTCCTAACTAACACTTTGTAAACCGTTTTCTCTTTATCATGTTTAAAGCATGATAATTAAATGGAGAATGTTATTTAATTTACAATTATAGTAGATGTATATGTCTAGAGCATATTTATTCATGTGTGTGTGTAGAGCACATTCACTTCATATCTGAATGAATCAAACCAGCCTCCTTAAACTATCACTAACCTGAGATCCAGTATCTGTAAAAAGTCCATAGGCATTGCTTTTAGGAAAAATGCTTGTTTTCTTCAGTGCTGTTATTTCAGAAACTCCACACAGCATCACTGCTACTAGACTCAGTGCTTCCTGGCTGTCCTGTGGCTTGGTGGCAGGTTAGTCATCTGTCTTTATGCAGCATCCTCAAAGAGCAATTCTACATATGCTTTTTTATTTTTCTCCTAGGTTGATAGCATGCAGATAATACATACAGCTTTCCACTTCCCTAGGCTCCGTTTTACAGGGTAAATGAATCTTTCCAGATTATTCGTGCCTTCAACTTTTTGTTGAGACTTCATGCATGAGATTGGATGTAAGCTTCTGTGAGACGGTTCTGTGCTGTTGTGGGTTAACTCTGGCCACCTTGTCAGCCTTTAAGTTACAGAAGCTTTCTGCTACTGTAGAGCTTCTCTGAAAGCTTATGTAAGGGCAAAATTCAAAGTTGATTTTGCAAGGAAAAAAATCAATTTGTTTGGAACATATCACTAAGACGCTACTTCGTCCATATTTAGTCCTTTCTTATGTATGTCAAGTTGATATTGTCTTTAATCATGCTGTTATTTGCTAACAGAGTTAATATCATAGTTTTCTACTTTTTAATCAGTGTTCTTGTTTGTTTGCTTTTCAAAGTCAAGGGCTCAGAACCATGGTACAAGCTCTGCTTGAGAAGCATACATGGAATTCCCAGGGATTGTACTCCATCAAGTTATTTGTTTTACATACTCCTAACCTCAGTGTGAAGAAATTTGAATTGTTTCAAAGTGTAATGTAGTCAAATCTTGGAGTTTATGCCTAAGGTAGGATAGGTAGCTCCAGAAGAGGAGGAAAAGCAGCAGTTACCTGTTTTTGCTATGTGAGATAAATGATCTTCCCATTGTATTTCTCTTTTCTCACATTAGGCAGAATAAACACATGATGTTGCTTTCCAGAAGCAGAATTCAGTTGGTTTTATTGACGCCAACATAGGTAACGAAGTCACAGTGCTGCTTTTTTGGAGAGGATGAGTTAAATGTATATAAGAAGCAGGAATGCCTGGAATTACATCACTGATCAATGACTGAACTTGCTTTACTTTCTGGCAATTTCATTATGCTGGAAAACTGCTGTGTACTTCAGACCACTGTGTCTGTAGCTTAGCGAGTCACCTCTACTTCTGCTGTTGAATCTTCAGAAGTTCCAGTGAAACACTAGTATAGAAAGGACAGAGATATTTCATGACCTAGGGAACAGTCCTGGCAGGGTGCTACTGGCATAGACAAGTAGCCATTCCCCTGGTGAAAATAAGAGAGTAAAACAGTACAGTATTTTTTTCATGTGTCACATAATACTATTTTAATGTGTCATATAGTACTATTTATTGACAAGTTAGGATGGTTTGACATAGTACTTCCTGCAAATCTTTTTCACCATCTTTCATTTATATGAACGCAGCTACTTTTCAACCCAAGTTGCAACTTTTCAAATTTCGTGTGACGCTTGTTGTTGTAGGACCAGACAGACTTCCAGTTCCGTGTTAGGTAGTGTTTGTCTTTTGCAACTTAGTCTTTCTTCCCTTTTTCCACGAAAGAACTACTGTCTGTATAATGTGGAGTCTACCTATGGTGAGGTTTTGATGTAAACGTACACACTGCTGGCTATCTACATTAAAAAGTATTTCTGTCCAAAGTAATGTTCTTTGCATTTGACCTAGAAGGTGGTGAAGCTGTAATGTCCACGGGTTAATTCTGCAGTTTCAAAGTCCAGAAGGATGAAGTTTCACACGTGAACTTTAGTGTAGGAGGCTATAGTTGACATCTGGAGTGAGGCTTTTAACCGGTGCCTTCATTCTGGACCTCAGAAGGTGTTTCAGACATGCTGGATTATGGATATAGGCCTCCTTGAAAACAAGGACAAAGAACGTAAGATGTTCACTGGAAAGGCAGGGCAGCGAGTGGGGAAGCTGTCAGTGGGCTGCGCTGCTGGGGAGAAGTGCTGCAGGACTACGCGGGTCCAGTGAGTTGACACCCAGCTACGCCGAATTGCTGCCCGCTGGGCAGAGAGTGGCAAAGGCAGGCACTGCATCTCCTGGGGAATGGAGCTCAGCAGAACTGGTGAATGTAATATAGGGGGAGCCTGCTCTTGGAAAACACAAATTCCACTTGGTAGACTGTAGGACAGAAACACTGTAGACAAATATGCCATCAATGCCTCCAACGCAGAATCGTGTGATCCTTTGAGCTTCTCTCATATAACTAATTTGGCAAAGTCTTCCTCGGTCTGCAAAGAACTGGAGGGGCAAACAGCCGTGTTTGTGGAGGTAGGATTTCAACTCCAGTATTCACTTTAGTGGAGCACTGGCAATAACGTCCGAATGGGGGAACATGCTCTGTTACTGGCAGGACTTGCTGACTTCTGTCCTTTCCTCTCTGGGGTCAAGTGTATCTCTCCAAGGTCCCTGCTGCTGCCCTGTAGACACTGTCACTAGGAGTGGGCGATGAGAATGCTATTGAAACTCCAGAGGACATTATGTAAGTCCTTAAAATAACATTTTTAGACTGAGGGCACAATCCTTTTACTAGGAAAAGACATTGTCCTCTGTGTTATTCTGAGTGATGGTGTGAAGACATAATCCTTTTTGCTCACTGCCTACATTGTCCAATTTTTATGTGGGGTTGGAAAATTCAAAATAATTGCTATAGCTTTGGGTTTCTGTGACTCTTCTCTCCATGCTCTTTTTTAAAAAGAGAAGCCTCTAGTGAAATGTAGGAGATTCTGAGCATTGCAGACCATATTATTAGGTATAAGCTGAAAGTCTAAATCCTCACCAAAACATCATTTGCAGTTTGTCACATCATTTGTTGCATCTGCCAGTGCCAGGAACTGACCTAAGCATGGAAACTCAATCCCATCACAGCTCCTGAATGTCTTTGGAGGCTACAAAACCCTTGGCAGGATGAGCAGAAGGAAACCTGCATCAGAGCTGTCTGTTTAACATCTAGACCTCTGTATAAAACGTACTTAGTGTCTCAACGCGGAGCCATTTTTTTGGCACATGAGAGTGCAGAAATTTGCACACCTGATCATCACTCTCAATCTTGCTATGCTTCCCAAATTATTTTTCTTTACACTATTCACAGAGAAAGCAATGAATAAGGTTATACGGTTAGTTTCCATGGCGAAACCATGGATACATAAAAGACTTGGTGAAGGACAATAAGCATGTGGTTTTCTCCTGTGACTGTATAGACATTGAGTTGAATCTGCTAATCTTCATCTACCCAGTCATCCTTAGCACCTTCATGATATTCTCAGTTTGGGAGTAAACTTAGTCTTAGCAAGCTGTTGAATTTTCTTTTTGTTTCCTTTTTTTTAAAAAAAAATAATATGTCTACAGTTTGCTATTTTATTTGCAAATGTTGCCAATTTGTCCTTGAAAGGTAGGGGATTGACATTATTTAGTTAACCATCTATCAAACTTACTGGCACTTTAAACAGATGTTTAAGTTCAGCTGGAGTATAGGTGGTGTTTTTTTCATTCTGTGATGAGACACCAAAACCACAGAATTATTTTGGAATTATTACTAGGGTAGATAGTCTCATCTAAGGTTTCCAGGCATGTGAAGTTAAGAAAGGGATTGGAAACAGCCCAGCCTGGATTTAGCAAAGGCAAATTGCACCTCACCAGTCTGATTGTCTTGTATGATGGGATGACCGGCCTGGTGGATGTGGGCAGAGCAGCTCGTGTGGTTTAATCTTCCATTTATCAAGTCTTTTTGGCATGGTGTGCTATAGTGTCATTGTAGCGACATTAGAAAGAAGTAGACTGGAAGGATGAACTACAAGGCAGTGGAAAATTAACAGGACCTCTGAGCTCAGAGAGTAGCCATCAGTCATTCAAATTCCACCAGGCAGCTGGTGGCCTTCCTCAGTGGTCACTACTGGGGCCAATGCTGTTTAATATTGGGTGGGTGAAGGGACAGATTGTCAGACTAAGGTGGTTGAAGGTACTGTAGACCCCGACCAAACCATCTTATATCAATAGTAATCTGCTTGTGTGCTGAAAAAAATGGGAGAAATGATCCTTAATAATTGTAGATGCCATTTGTCTTTCCAGAGATAGTGTCAGGAAAGAACTTTGTAAAGTTACTATACAAGATGATGTCTGCCTTTAGTTTTGAAAAATCAGACAAAAATTAAAAATTGTGAGTGTTGGCAGCTGATTCCAGAGTTGCAGGAGGTTGGAGATTTGATGTCTTGGCTATTTTTACAACTGTGTGTTGTCTTACTTCTACAATATGAGAATACGTTTTAGAATCCTGTAAGTTTTTAGCATAGGGAATAAGACACAAGCATGGAGTGCTCTGCCTGGAGGTATCTGCAGCCTTACGTGCTCTCAGCTGAAACATACAAAACCCACAAGATTTACAGGAATTCATTGCAGATAAAGAGAATTTGTGTATCTATTGTGCTACAGCTACACAGATTCAAAATACGTAGCAACCTCAGATGATAACTTATAGTCAAATGAAAATTCATGCAACAATTGTATCATATATTTTAAATTGAAATAGCAAAACAAGTTTGACAAATCTAGTACCTGAAGTTACTATAACTGCATCAGTATTGCCAGCCTTGAATATTAAGATTGGCCTTCCACATTTGGCTCAGAAAATTGAGGTTTAAGAGATGCATATTTGGGAGATGTTTTTATTTGCCCCGTGACTCCTAAGCTTTGGGGATGCAGTCACAACTGTTTTCAAGCCACTCTCAGGCTTGTCGTGACAGAGAAGGGGCTGTATGCTGGGTACAAGAGAGGGGAGAGGGCTGCATAGGAAGCCGTGGGGTTTTTCCATAATCCATAACTTGATTACCGAGATTGAAGTTTTAAAAACATGAAATATTGCAAGGTGTGCTTGAGTAAGGACAACGTGGGATATTTTGAAGTATATTTGTACAGTTTGGATATTTTCTCATATAGGTTCTTTGGCAAGTCTTGGACATCGTTAGGACGGCAGAGCCTGCCCGATTCCTTCTCCCTCCCACTGTTCAGATTCCAATTTAACACTCTTGATGTTGCTATGGGATCATCGATGACTTTAAAATATTTTCTTTTATCTATTATGAAATAACATCACTGTGGCATTATCCTGCGAAGAAACAGGATCAAACCTAGTTTTCTGAGGAAAGACTGTCCCTTGCTTAGTAACTGCTGCTGCTCTCTGCACCACTGGGCTTTTCAGCGGAGTTTGCCGTGGTAGTGAAAACATAACTGGTTGAGCAAGGAGGAGCCAGGATGTGATGCCGTCCAAAACTTTGTGAGGGAACCCAGCTGATCTCTCGGGTATCAGCAATGACTTTTGGTCGCCAGGCAAATTCCCCTTGCTCTGAAGCCAGCTTGAGCTTACCCGTAAAGCACTGCCCTGTTCATTAGAGAGTATCCCGGGTTTACAGTAATCGTGGTGTAATTGCACACAAGTGCTTTCTGTTCAAGTGTTCACTAGACTGTCTGAAGCATTTACAGTCCAGAGAGATCCCCAAAATTAAGTTTTTGTATGGACTGCAGAGAGAATAGGGCAGTTTGAGGGGCTAGTGTATGCCTCTGGAGTTTTCTGTTTGTGTGAAGTCATCCTCTGACATACTGGAATATAGTCCAGGCCTTTCTGGATTCAGGAGACAAAAAGGTGCAAATGGATATTTTCTCTCCTGTAACATCAGTGAAAATATGTTAAACTTTACTTGATTATTTTTTTCTGTATAAGTATTCAGTATAGTTTAAAAGTTTAGAAAGTGTATTCACAAGTACAAGGTCTTGTCAGCAGGCATTTCACTGAAATCTACTGTATGAGTTCCTTGGGACATGCTGAATTTTCTTATGAAATTATCCTCTTGCTGTTCAAATTCTTTCCACAACAAAAATGAAAAATGAATTTTGTACATAATTGCAAGTAATTTTTATTCTAACTTCTCGGTGATCTTTCAGTCTTTGGCAGCCTCTTGCCTTGCAGAGTCAAGCATGCCAACATCTCTGCTTCAGGATTGTTTTTAGAAAAGTAGGATTTTCAGGTCAAGTGAAATTCACACAATTCGCATCTCTCAGGCTCCCGTAGCGGCACCCACTGATGCACCTCACCATGGCTGTCCCTCTTCCCTCTCTCTTGTCTTTCCACTTCTTGATGTAGTACCAGGATGTTGGAGGCCCCTTGGAGTTTATGGTGAGAGAGACCAAGTTTTGCACAATTGAAAAGAAAGCTAAAATCCTCCTCTTCGGTGGGTCAGTTCCACTTGCTATATATCCAATAGTGTTTTCAGGTGCATTGCCAGCAGTCGCATTGCCGTTATGCACTGACAAGATACTGTGCCTTGCAGTCAGTGTTGGTTTGGGGATGGACAAAGGTAGTAGTCTTTCAAAATTAATTGAGGCAAGTTTGCTTAAAATATCTAAATTTCAGTCCTGGCCCCATGGGAAGTCCCAAGGCATTTGCTGTATGTTCCAGCAGTGCTTTGTTTGAACATGGTCACACAGTGGCATTATTTTCCCTGAGGTATAGTCTTGGGTCTGTCACATAAAGATCTCCTATAACATTTCTCTGTAGCTCAGAACAGAAGCTTTCTTTTTCATTTAGAAAAACAAACCATAAAAAAATCCTGGAGTGCATTTGTTTACATTGCATAGCTACGGAGATCACGTTTGTACTGCTAATATCTCAAATGATGAGGCATCAGCTCTCCTAGCTGAAGTGTGCTGTCAGGCTGGCAAAGCACTTGAAGGAATGCCATTATGTTGTTGGAAGTGACATTGGTCATGCAGCAGGGGACAGCCTCCTGTCACAGTCCGTAACAAGCCAGTCCCCAGTGGAGCTCAGTGCTGGTAAAGTGAGACGTGCCAGTTCTGCACTGAGATGCAAACCAGATTCCCAACTGCTGGTAGCTGCTGCCACCTCAGAACACTTTCAGCGGGGGCAGAAATGTGAACCCTCACCCCCTATCCCAATTACAGCCCGGGCAGTCATTTTCTGCCTCCTAATAGTAGCTCGGTAGTTGAGATGCAATTGATGCTTTTCATTTCCTGGTTTCAGATCTTGACCAGTGGCTCTGTTTCATCACAGAGAATTACTTGCAGTCATACGCTTTTTAGAGTTCATTTAATCAGGTTCATTCTTGTAGTTAAAAAAAAATTTAAAACTTAAAAGCACTGACTGTTTCCCTACCTGCCGTAGGCCAGCACCAAGCACTTCTAAAAATCCCACACAGATCATTTATATGTACATGGGAGATGTTTGGGGTTTGTTGTTGGGTTTTTTTAAGCAGATGCAGTAATTTATATGGTCAGAAAATATGTAAATCACCTTCATTCTTTCATTTTTAAAATTTCACATAGATCAGCAGACAAAAAAAAAGGCACATCCACATTCAAGTTTATCATCTGGGCTATTACAGCTGTCATAAGTTAATTCTCAAGTTATCTTCTCTGTAAGGATTTTTAATAGCTGTGTAGTATAAAGAATGAAGGTTGAGCTCTTTTTTGAAATTTATCATCTCGTTGAAATGACAGAGAGCTTGTGTGGCATAGCAGGTCAGTTACTGCGTTATATATAACTTTTTGTTTTCATCTCCTACTGTTCTTGCAGGGAACTAAAAATGTTTTAGACAACAGATGTGGAACACTTAAAATATTTGGAATGTGTGGGAATATGCTGAGGGACCACCTGTCCTGCAACGCGCAAGACAGATTCAGTTTGTGAGCGCTGTTCATTACCCTGGCAGTGACAGAGCACAGGAGGTGGACACTGAGAGTAAGGCAGAATGAAAACTACGGGGTAACTATACCAGGTTGTCTTCACTCAAGGAAACCTAGGGATGAAAGATGAATCATCAAGTTCTGTGCTCATTAATACTTAGCCAATAATTCACATTTGAGATCCCCTTAATACGTATAGCCTGGAGTAGTTAGTCTCAGGAAGCTCATGGTTAAGAAGAAAAGAAGTGGATTTTATCTGATTTAGCCTAAATAAGGTATTTTATTTATCGTTTGACTATTTCTACTAGTCAGATCCTATCTCTTTAGTTACAAATTAACAATTAAAGCTAGTAATGACTTCATTGGCTATCCTTTGTGGAAAAAAAAAATCCCAAACCATTTGCATACTGTAGAAAACTGAGGTTTTGATAATAATTTGGATTGCTTTAGAGCCTGAGGATTTCAAGGTGATTTGTTGCTGTTGTCTGTTCTTCCTACATGTTTACTGTTTCTTGACCAAAGTTAACAAATGCACTTTCACAGATGAGGGAACAAAGGCACAGATAGGATCAGAATGTAGCATTTGCATTTCTTCATTTGGAGTTCTGGCATGTGAACACCCACAATTCTTTATTATCTTTTTCCTTCAATGCTTTTTTAAAAGGAGGATATTAAAATTGGGATGATAGCTACTTCCCCGCCTCGGGGAAGAATTGTGAATATAGTTAATGTTTATACCAGTTGCTGCTTCTTTTCCTCCCTCCAACTGTTGCGTGAAAACTACCATTGGTACGTGGTCCAGGTTACAGTGCAAAGGGAAGGTATCACTCAGTGCTTCTGCCCGTGGGCAGGTGTAGGCTGGGAAACAGTACTTCAGGCTCTGCCCTAAAAGATGAAAATGGTGCATAAATCAGAAAGAAATTCAGAAACTCAGATTCATCCACCATTCAATGGACTTTGCAAACAGTGAAGTCTGGTTGCACTTAATGGCTCTGCCCTCTCTCTAAATTTTGGGTATGGGCGTGAAGCTGCCCTTCAAAACTGAAATCTCTATCTGGTGCCCAGAGTTGGTGAATGAAACAGCTGTTGCTGCACTCTCTTGATTAGGAACGATAGAAAAAGTCAGGACGCGCATTAGCAGTGTTTCCCACAGCGAGTACAATTCTCCCTGCCCTCTCATAGAGTGGCTCGCCGCTGTATACTATGCAAACAAATTACATGTACTGGGGGAGCCACAACTTTAAGTTTCTCAACCTTTTTGCATGTAGAAGTCCAGCATTAATTATGCCTTTTTTACGTTTAGAGTTCCTCTTCGTTAGCTGGAGGGGGATCTTAAAGGAAGCAGGTTTCATTGAGCCAGACGAGCTCTGCTCTGTCCTCTTTTTCACCTCCCCTCAGGGCAAAGACCAACAGCTTGAGGGTGACCCCTTCAAGAAGTTTCACTGAAAAGGAAGATGAGAAAGGCTGGACAAGCTCTTTCTAATGCTCTGCGCTGCAGCCAGGAAAAGGCAGCTGTTTCTAGCCTTTCTGGGTTTTTTTTTTTCTTTTCTTTTTTTTTTTTTTTCTTTTCCCCCTTTCCTGGTGGCTGAGATCTGGGCTTGCTGCCATATCTGTTTGTCTGTCTGTCTCATGTTGTTTTTCTCAGGGAGCTTCAGAGGCCAGTTGCCCATAGTCAGTTGCTGGGAACAGAGGTTGTTCCTTGTATCGTCTTAACTCTCCATGCCAGAGTGTTCATGCTTGAATAGGAAACAGCAAGATCTGTCAAAATAGCCCTTTTCTTTAGGGCTTTGAGGCTGCATTCTCCACGGCCATCTGTTCCCTTTCACCCTTTTGGACAATGTTGCTATTTGAAACCAACCACTCTTTGCTCTCTCCCTTTCCCCTTGCCCTCCCCCTTTCCCCCCCCCCCCCCC